>JAQQPU010001637.1:52350-78329 GCA_029168905.1 Artemia sp. Kazakhstan ARC1039 | reverse complement strand
CAACCCTCAGGACAAGGAGTGTAAGTTATACAGTTTTTATAGAAAGTGTTGTCGTAGAAACTTCAAAAAGGTTCCATTCGATTAGAAATTGAAATGGCTTGTGCCCTTTTTAATAGTCGAAAGTAATTGGAAGGCAACGAACACCCCTTCCACAACCACCATTTCCCCAAACACATCCAATCAAAATTTTGAAATAGCCATTTTATTCAGCTAAGTTGATTTCCAAATAGAAAATATCTTTTTAAGGAGGACACTCCCCCAAAACCCTCGGGGTAAGGGTTTTAATTTATGCCCTGGGGGCATATAAGGTTTTTATAGAAGGCGTTGTCGTAGAAACTTTGCTCATTCGATTGGAAACTAAATGGCTAGTGCCCTTTCTAATAGTCGAAAGTGATTAGAGGGCAACTAGCCCCCTTCCCCAGGCCCATCATTCCCCCAAACACATCCAATCATAATTTTGAGATAGCCATTTTGTTCAAGGTAGTTGATTTCCAGATAGAAAATATCTTTTTGAGGAGGACACTCCCCACAACCCTCAGGGCAAGGGTTTTGAATTATGACCGGGGGCATGTAAGGTTTTTATAGAAGCCGTTGTCGTAGAAACTTCAAATAAGGCTCATTCGATTGAAAATTCAAACGGCTAGTGCCCGGTTTAATAGTCGAAAGTGATTGGAGGGCAACTAGCCCCCCCCCCCCTCCACACCCATCATTCCCCCAAACACGTTCAATCAAAATTTTGAGATAGGTATTTTGTTCAGCGTAGTTGATTTCCAAATAGAAAATATGTTTTTGAGGAGGACAATCACCTACAACCCTCGGGGCAAGGGTTTTAAGTTATGCCCTGGGGGCATATAAGTTTTTTACAGAAGGCGTTGTCGTAGAAACTTCAAGAAAGGCTCATTCGATTGGAAATTCAAAGGGCTAGTGTCCTTTTTAATATTCAAAAGTGATTGGAGGGTTACTAGCCCCCCCCCATTCCCATCATTCCCCCAAACACATCCAATAAAAAATTTTGAGATAGCCATTTTGTTCAGCGTAGTTGATTTCCAGATAGAAAATATGTTTTTGAGAAGGACACTCCCCCACAACCCTCGGGGCCAGGTTTGTAAGCTTTGCCCTGGGGGCATATAAGATTTTTATACAAAGCGTTGTAATAGAAACCTCAAAAAAGGCTCATTCGATTGGAAATTCAAAGGGCTAGTGCCCTTTTTAATAGTTGAAAGTGATTGGACAGTAACTTACCCCCCCTCTCATGCCCACCTTTTACCCAGACACATCCAATCAAAATTTTTAGATAGCCATTTTGTTCAAAGTAGTTTAAAGTTCTGGAAATTAGGTCTTTGAGGATGAAAACCCCCTCACAACCCTCAGGACAAGGAGTGTAAGTTATACAGTTTTTATAGAAAGTATTGTCGTAGAAACTTCAAAAAGGTTTCTTTCGATTAGAAATTGAAATGGCTTGTGCCCTTTTAATAGTCGAAAGTAATTGGAAGGCAACTAACACCCTATCCACAGCCACCATTTCCCCAAACACATCCAATCAAAATTTTGAAATAGCCATTTTGTTCCACGCTGTTAAAGTTCAGGAAATTATACCTTTCAGCAGGATACTTCCCTCGCAGTCTTTAGAGCAAGGGTGATAAGTTAGGCCCTGGGGACATATAAGTTAATATTGAAATCTTTATTGTAGAAACTTGAAAAAGGGCTCATTTCATTTGAAATTCAAAGGTCTAGTGCCCTTTTTAATTGTCAAAAGTGATTTGAGGGCAACTAGCCCCCCTCCCTCGCCTACTTTTCATCAAACACATCCAATAAATATTTTTAGATAGCCATTTTGTTTAGTGCTGTGGATTTCCAGATAAAAATTATGTTTTTGAGGAAGACACTCCCCAACTGCCCTTAGGGCAAGGGTTGTAAGTTATGCCCTTGGGGCATATAGGTTTTTTTCTGAACTTGTCGTCGCAGAAACTTCAAAAAGGGCTCATTCGATTGGAAATTGAAATGAGTAGTACCCTTTTTAATAGTCAAAAGTGATTGGAAGGCATTTAACACCCCCTCTTTTCCCACCATTTCCCCAAACATATCCAATCAAAATTTTGAAATAGCCATTTTGTTCCACGCAGTTAAAGTTCAGGAAATTATATCTTAGAGCAGGACACTCCCCCCACAGTTTTCAGGGCAAGGGTTATAAGTTCTGCCCTGGGGGTATTTAAGGTTTTTATTGAAATGTTTCTCATAGAAACTTGAAAATGCGTGCATCCGATTGGAAATTCAAAGGGCTGGTGCCCTTTTTAATAGTCAAAGTGATTTGAGGACAACTAACCCCCCTCTCACGCCCACCTTTTCCCCAAACATATCCAATCAAAGTTTTTAGATAGCCATTTTATTCAACGCAGTTGAAAGTCTTGGAAATTAGGCCTTTAAGGATGACAACCTATCCCCCTCAGCCCTCAAGGCAAGAGCATTAAGTTATGCCCTGGGAGCATGTAAGATTTTTGTTGGAGGCGATATTGTAAAAACATCCAAAAGGGCTCATTCAATTGAAAATTGAATGGGCTATTGCCCTTTTAATAGTTGAAAATGATTGAAGGGCAACTAACCCCCCTCTCAAGCCCAAACACATTCAATCAAATTTTGATATATCCATTTTGTTCAACGTATTCGAAAGTTCTGTAAATTTGGTCTTTTAGGATGATAACCCCATCAGAGCTTTCTGTGCAAGGGTTGTAAGTTATGCCCTGGGGGCATAAAAAGTTTATATAGAAAGTTGTTGTAGAAATTTCAAAATGGGCTCATTTAATTGGAAATTGAAATTGTCCTTTTTAATACTCGAAAGTCAGGGGAGAGTAATTAACCCCCCTCTTACACCCTCCATTTCCCCAAACACACTCAGTCAAAGTTTAGAGATAGTCATTTTGTTCAACGTAGTTGAAAGTTCTGGAAATTATGTCTTTAAGGATGACAAACCCCCCAGAGTCCCCAGGGTGAAGGTTGTATGTTATGTCCTGGGGGTATATAAGGTTTTTAATGATAGAATTGTCGTAAAAACTTCAAAAAGGGCTCATTGAATTGGAAATTTTAAGGGCTAGTGCCGTTTTTAATAGTTGAAAGTGATTGGACGGTAGCTAATTCCTCTCTCAAGCCCACCATTCCCCCAAACACATCAAATCAAAATTTTCAGATAGCCATTTTTTTCAATGTAGTAGAAAGTTCCCGAAATTAGGTCTGTGAAGGTGACACCCCCCCCCCCACCTCACAGGGCGAGGGTTGTAAGTTATCCCCTGGGGGATATATAAGGTCTTTATTGAAAGCGTTGTCGTAGAAACTTCAAAAGGGCTCATTTGATTAGAAATTGAAAGGGCCAGTGTTTTTTTAATAGTTGAAAGTAATTGGAGAAAGACTAAGGCCCCTCTCACGCCCACCATTTTCCCAGGCACATTCAATCAAAATTTTGAGATAGCCATTTTGCTTAACGTAGTTAAAATTTCTGAAAATTCGGTCTTAGAAGATGAAAACCACCCTCACAGCCCTTAGGTTAAGAGTTGCAATTTATGCCCTGGGGGTATATGAGGTGTTTATAGGAAGTGTTTTCATAGAAGCTCAAAAAGGGCTAATTTGATTGGAAATCGAAAGGCTTAGTGCCCTTTTTAATAGTCGAAAGTGATTGCAAGACTTGGCATTTTTATAGTAAAGATCGATTTAGGTATAATCTATTATTTTCTTGTTGTTATTGTTGTTTAGACCAGGGCACTTTGTATCAAAGGAGTTGTCGTAGGAAATTTGAAAAGGGCTCATTGGATTGAAAATAGAAAGGGTTGATGCCCTCTTTAATAGTCAAATGTGACTGGAGGAAAACTAATCCCCCTCACACGTCCACCCTTCCATTTGACTTTATTTTTAAAAAATAAATGTTGCCATAAGATTAATTCAAAATGCACTGTGTTAATGCTAATTCCCAATAAGGCATCTCAGCAGTATCCCAAGAACGACTGGGGGTTTTATGTTCAAATTTTGGGGCTACTTGTGCTCTTAAGATTTAACCAAATCAAAATAGCGTAAGTATGTCCAAGCTATCAAAGAAAGTAAACAGATTTTTTCGAAAAGTATCAAGTTTTCCATTAGGTCAATTAGACGAGGTATGAAACTAAATTAAACACTTCTATTTGTGTCCAGATTTTTAAAAGGGTGTATGTTGTTAAGAATTGCTGAATATTTTTTTCCAGCATACTAATAGCAGGCCAAACTATAAATCTTTAAAAAAACAAAAAGATTTAAAGTATTATTTTCTTTTTCTCTGAAAAGACAATGCCAATATAAAACGAACAGAAATTAATGAAAAAAACTTATTCCACAAAATAAGTTTTTCAAAGAAAAGTAAAGAACTCCATTAAACAAAAATGAGCAAAAATAAAATCAAATAATCTACCAAGCGTGAACCCACCACAAATCAGCATCGATAAATAAATGAAACCCAAAAAGAACAGAAATTACAATAAATAGCCGAGTCAAACTCAAAGCGAGCATAAATTAACATAAGTTGGGCTCAAAACCCCTATGCCATCCCAAGGCCAGATCATAATTTGCACTTTACTGAAAAAATACAAATAAATGTGCATTGTCAGTTTAATATACATATACTGATATTTAGTAATCAAAATCTTAATATTATTAGATTTATTAAAGTTATAAAAGTAAAAACATTTATATTTCTTTTGTAAAGTGCAAATTATGATCTGGCCTTGGGATGGCATAGGGGTTTTGAACCCAACTTATGTTAATTTCTGCTCGCTTTGAGTTTGACTGGGTTATTTATTGTAATTTCTGTTCGTTTTGGGTTTCATTTATTTATCGATGCTGATTTGTGGTGGGTTCACGCTTGGTAAATTATTTGATTTTATTTTTGCTCATTTTTGTTTAATGGAGTTCTTTACTTTTCTTTGAAAAACTTATTTTGTGAAATTTTGTTTAATTAATTTAAAATAGAGCAATGCATTACATGTGCTGTCGTAAATGTTGTAGTAGCCTCAAATACAAACGTGGCATTGCAATTTCAGCAATCCATGAAAGACACCGAGGAGGCACTTTTTTCTTTTATGTGTGGCTTTGGTCGATGTCGTTTATAAAATCTAAAAGAATAATCAGTTATAGCACACTTAGTTTCGATTTGAAAATAAATGAAAATAGACGGGCAAAATAAAAACAGAAAACTACAATACAAACATACACAGAATATTTTAAATTCCCGCCCAAAAGTAGTTTTTCAATAGAGAACAAAAAGAAGAAGAACAACTATTCGTATAATGACACAAAAAAGGTAGAAAAAGATTAAAAAGAAACAAAGAAAAAACGAACAATATAAAATAGAACTGCCAAAACTTCGAAAAAAAGCATTGCAACTGGGGTTTCTTCAGCAAACAGTGACCTAGTAACCTAGAAAGTAGTGTTTTTAATATGATCCACACCCCCCCCCCCCCAGATAAAAATGTATCTGATACATCATCTTTTTTAATGGTCGGACCTATATGCAACTATCATATTGAACAAAAGCGAATTAGATTTTAACATATACATCATTTTATCGATTTTTTTTAATGTAGAGAAAAACTTGTAGTTTATATAGCTGATTGCACTTTGATTTCTAACCCAACAAAATTCATAAATAAAAGGTACCAATTCACCGCAAAAATTGCTTTAAAAGTTTTTATATAGGGTAAACTTATTTCTATCAAAGAAATCGTTTCCAGGAGAATTAGTTGACCAAATCGAATATCTCTTTTCTCGCAGAAGAAATCTTGCAATACCCCTTATAGATCAAGGTTGAGTCTACCCTTACTCACTCCACAGATTTTAAAGTTGAATCAAATCGTTCTTACTCGCTTGGACATTTTATTTGTAATATAATGACTTGCAAATACAATATTTCATTGACCTCGCAATATAGGCCGAAAATTAAAAAAATTAAAGCATTATTTGAATTATTTAAAATTATTCAAAATTACCCTGATTTTTTCATAACAGACAAGTCACCACAGTCGCGAGCACCACCAGCTTGACTGCGAAACATATTGAAGTCATGGCCGCTGTGGTCGCCCTCTTTGAAAACAGTCTGAGCATAGTGACATACACGGGGAAATTCCAAAGGTCCGGCATCTATAAGCAACAAAATTTGCTGTCCAGACAAGTCCACAGGTTGTAGCAGTGTTGAATCGACGAACTAAAGGAAAAAAGATACAATATCAATCCTTTCTCAAGGCATTAGAACCAGAAATACAGAAAAAATCCATCTCACCACATGGGTAAAAGAAAAATAAAGTGAAAGAAAATGGGGAATTACAGAGAAGGGTATCAAAAGAGGAAAAAATGTAGCAGAAAAGCAGTAGGAAACAGAGAATGAGATTCCAAAAGCAGAGTAAATGAAAGAAATGGGTGCATATTTCCGCTCAATATTCTCCTCCTCCTTGAACTTTGAACAAATCATTTTGATATTTTTCTATTGAATATGGCTTTTTTGGCATTATCATGGAAATAATTGAAGATGTAATACAATTACCCCCCCCCCTCCAGATTTTGAAAAATGTACCCCTTCTAAATATCCATAAATTTACGATACTGTGTTCCAATAATAAATAAATCACACGTCATAAGCGTTGAGATCAATTAGGCGTTGTTCTATAAACAACACTGATGCTGGATATTTTTTCTTTAGGAAAGTCCGACATACATAAAACAATTATGATTTAAATAGGGTTGTCTTATTATCAAAGAAGAATCAATTAATTATTATTATTGACTATTGTCAACTATATTATTATTATTAACTATGTCATTATGTTATTATTAACTACTTATTATCATAATTATGTGAAACTCAGAAAGGAAAGAAAATAACAAAATGAAAAATAAAATAAAAAAGGGCGAAAAAACGAGAATTTTGTAAGCCAGTGGCGAACCATGAAGACGAAGAAACAAGCAAATATTTCAACAAGGACCTCCGCCAAGTCGTCCTCAGTGCTAAAAAAAAAAACAAAAGAAAAAAGAATCCAACGCAAATCGAACCTTTTGAAGTTTGCTTGACAACGACAGAACAAACAGTTTTTGTTGAGTTTTTAGGCTTGTCATTATTTTGTCATTAGGACTTTAATCCGCATATTTTATATAGTTTATTTACATTTTTGCATTGAGGACGGTCGAGCAGAGGTCTCGGTTGAAATATCCTTATATCTATCCTTCCTTTTTCCATTAGCAGGAAGTATCCTTGTTTTCGTCTTCAATTCTTTTCCCATTATGTCTTTTGAAAATTCGGCACGTTAAAGAAAAGCATCTCTCCGAGTAAAACGCCGTGTGTCAAATCGCCATATGTCACTGTGTCCAGTGTTGTGGGAAATGCACCAGGCGTGACGAAACTGTTCCAAGCTCAGCTGGACAGTGTGGCGTTCAGAGATGTACACCAGCTGGTGGACAGTAAGTGGCCCTTGCATCTCTCACTGTGGTATTATTATATGCAGTTTATTGTCTTCTGCTAACTGCGGAAACGAAAATGGTAGCCTAAAACAGACACAATTACAAAAACCACGAAGGGATGAAAAGGCGCCTATATTTTCTGTTCTTTACCTAAAACAGGAATGACCTGTTTTTACTTTTTTAAAATGGTCGTTTTAACAGATATTATTTTTCAGTTTCTTTAGATTTATTTAATAAGAGTAAGGTGGACATTTCTTTATATTTTTAGTAAAAAAAAGGAAAATACCTTAAAAATACAGAACAATACCACATAAGCGTACACACATCACGCATACACAAAATATTCCTTACAATTTGTCATAATAAGAAGTTGTAGATTTTCAAGTTCTCAATGTGTGAACTTGGAAACGTTATAAATTTCTTGGATCTTAGCAGACTTTAAGTCAGAACACGCATTTTACTACCTAGTAGCAGCTAAATTACAGTATTGTGTCCTGATCTTCATCTCTTGCTGAAGTAGACTGGAACTTTCTCTTCATATGTCCTAATGGTAAGCACTGTTGCCATTTTGCCTTGAAGAATTTATCCACAGCCCGGTAGGGTTAGGAGACATCAGAGCAAGTCTTGGTCAGAAGTCTAGTCCCGGAAACGATTCTGGTGATGATATTATACCAAAGTATCTCCATACCAATCCAAACAAGAATAAAAAAAGAAGGGGCTGTTTGGTGATCTATTTTGGCTAATCCCCAGTAGGTGCAAGGTGAAGAGGGAAAGTTGGTGGGTTCAATAGAATTTCAGCAAGAAACTTGACAGTGGAATAGTTCTGAAAATCAGGACAATCTCCCTTAAGATTTTGTGTTTGTTTTCCTTATCATTTATCACAACACAATGAAAAGCTGTAGATTTTCAAGTTTCTCAATTTGTGAACTTGTGATCTTGTACATTGCTCAAATTTTAGAATAAAACTAGTTAACCTGTTTTTATTTAAAGTCAGAACATGTTTTTACTCTCTGGTAACTGGTGCATTATGGTATTTAATCATGTCTTTTTGGGATCTTCATTTCTTTCTCAAGCAGACAGAAACTCTTTCCACATATGTCCTAATGGTCTTTGCTGCTATGTAAGTAGTACTTACACTGTTGACATGTGGGCTCAAAAAATTAATCTGTAGCCCAGTTGGGTTAGGAGAAATAGAACATGAGCTATTGCCTTGATTCTGGACCGTAGTCCAGAATTTGATTCAGTGATGAGATTATACGAAAGTATCTCTATAACTATCCAAAACAGAAGAAGAAGAGGAATATCTGATAATCCATTTCAGCTAATCCCTCTGGAGGAAAGTGAAAAAAGAAAGGATGTTGGCTCAATAGTATTTGGGTATGAAACTTGACAGTGAAACAATTTTGAGAATTAGGATAATTTTCTTCATATTACTACTGGTTTCAGTTCTAAGAAATCTTCAAGTTCCCCTGACTGATCTACCCCATAAATAAGTGGAGGAAAGGAGCTGAAAAATTTCCTTGAAAGGAGTATACATAAAGAGAGTACATTACAAGGGTCTAGTTTTCCCTTAGGAGAGTTTTTTGAAGTGGAGGTGAGGGAATTCCCTTGTGTCCCCCCATGTGCGCCGGTTTGTAAGTACTGCAGATATGAATAAGAACCTACCTATGACTTGAAATTCACTGGGAGTCCTTCCACCAGCTATTAACCCCTTGGTCCAATCAACAGTATCCCAGTCATCAATGGGTTTTAAAGGGATTTAATAATTTGTCCAAGAGAATGTTGACTTGTGACGAATCTGAGGAACTGCGAAATTGGGATTGGATAAAACTGGCACATCCACGCTTCCCCTTCCGCATGAGTACCTTCAAAATAACAAATAAAAATATTGAAAAAAAAGATAAAATATGGTACTGGCATATTTTTCTTGGAAAAACTATCTTGACCATTTTATCTGTTTAACAGTAAAAAAAAAGTAAGCCGTATTTTGACAATATTAGTGCGTTTGATCATACCAAGATTACTTATCCAATAAACCTGATTACTTATCCTTATGAGTTTTATGAGACGTAATTGACGTCAGGGTATAAGAGGATTGCCATTTGAAACAGTCTGGATTAGTTGCTGGATAAGTGACGTTACGTTATAGCAAATAATTTAGTCATTTCAAAAACAGACAAACATGAAATTACATTTAAAGATAAAAAAGGGCCAGTGCCGCAATAGCAAAAAATGGCACGTTTTCATTGGAGTAAACATGATCAATGTTATTTTTGTCCAAGTTGTCCTTCAGCTAGCATATGACACGAAAGGTAGTTATTTTTATCTCATACAGATTAAATCAAGTTAGGCTATCCTGATATGTTGGATAAGGGATGCTCGAATGCATTCTGTGAGATGAAGAATGTCACCAAAAACTATTGAAAGAAGAATGGACGTTGAAGGTCCTCATATAGCATAACTCCAAAGATCGTGTGAGTAAGAAATTTCCTGATTCATTTTAACTTTGTTGAAAAAACAATCTAGCTAAAGACAACATAGAAATGTAAGCCACTTCTAATATCCTTAGCTGCTTTTCTAACTTCCCTCCCCAAGGTATCGCATAATATTTCACTCCAGAAACTGCTCAATCTACCTTGTATATTGTCTAATTCTAAACCTTCTAGTTTCATATCCAACTGTTCATTAGAAAGTTCTCCTGAAACTCTTCTCTTGTAGCTAATCAACGACATAAGTACTTGTTAAGTATTAATTTTTCAGCTTATCTGTCTTACTAAAACTTGGCTGAAGGTTCACCACTCAGCTCTCTTACAAATTCCAGGATTCAAATTTTATAGTAGGAATAAACAATTTATACACCATGGAGGAAATGGAGATAACATCCAAAGCAATATTGACATTCTGGTAAAAATTGACTCGGAAACTTCAGACTATAAAGTAATTATAAGGAAACCAAAAGAAAAAAGGCAGAATATGGAAAATCCATAGAAATAATGTATCTTGCCCCATTGTTGACTGCCTGCCAATAGATTTTGACCCTATAACAAAAGGGCAACAGCCTAACTGTTGATAAATCAAAGAATCCGCTGTTCATGGGGATCCTAAATATGTATTTGTTTATTAGTAATAAGTGCAGTTATTAGTACACAAGAAAGTTCGTGTTATTACAACTTAATAAGGGGCAATTTCGGTAAATATTGTCGTCAACTTTTACTTGCATTACCAGAGTACCCATGAGCTTATATATGAAGCAACTATAATCAGAAATGTTTTCCATGAACGGAATACTGGGAATTTTCGTATTTTCCCCCTGAGTGGATGCGTTTCTTATGTTTTATTGTCATTTGTTTTACAGTTATGAAGTATAAAGGTGTCAAATATATTGGTTTTTGGCATTCAAAATTAAATCAAAATGTGTGTTTGATTTTCTTAACCTTAGTTTTAATGTCTTAATTTGAACAAACCACTTTGATTATACGTTACTTTTTATAAACAAATGAGTCTAAAGGCATAAAATATTTTGGTGTTTGATAACCAAGTTTAAAACGATCGATATTGTTCAAACATATCTGTCCAACACTTCGGCATTGCTCAACAGAACTGAATGCTGGGAATTTATATCTTAGTTTTTGAAAGTAGGCTATTGTTTTGTGTATTTTTTAATTAATTAATTTTTCGATTTTAATATACTTTTACTTTAATCGACATGCTTTTTTCATTGCCTTTAGAAAAATAGCGTCAGCTTCCTTAGATAAATAAAAAAAAGTTTTTTGACGGAAAATAAGGAGGAACATTAAAATTTAAAACGAACAGTAATTATTACGTATATGAGTAGGGTTGCCCCCCTTAACCCCTCGTTCTTTACTCTAAAGTTTAAATGTTGTGCCAATTCTTTATAAACATGTCCTGAAACACAAGGGTTGTTTAATTAGAAGAATAAGTAACATTTTGTAAAGTGCCGAAAAACTGCAGCGTGAAGAGCGAAGAATTGAGAAGGGGGCAACCCTTCTCATATACGTAATAATTTCTTTTCGTTTCAAGTTTTAATGTTGCTCCTTACTTTCAGTCGAAGAAACTTGTTTCTTTTTTTTTATTTAATTTCTGATCGCTTTTTAATAACGCCAGGATACCTTGCTCCACCTTTACGGAAAAATCCCCCTCCGCATAGAAATATCCTCTGGGAATTCATGCAGGCAAAAATTTACCCCGGACAATTACCCTTAACATCTCCACTCCTAAGATTTAATCGGTAATGAAAAAGCAAGACATAAAGAAATTTCGTATAGGAATTCTGGCAAATTCACTAAGTGTAAAATTTCATCTGAAAAGTTCACCCCCTGGAAACTTCCCTCTCTATGGGAGATTTTCTCAGTGTAAAACCCTCATAGCAGAAAATTTATCCTCCCCTCCAACCCAGAAAAGGTATGCATATTCCCAATAACAAATAAAACAATGGGTAAACTTTATAACTTAAAAACCTTTCCCCGTGGGCTTTTGGGGATCATTTTATCCCTAAGGACATCAATAATTCATAATTGTACAAATAAATAAATCAATTGAAAATTCAATTGTATACCAACAACAAATCAATAATTGTACGTGCATTATTACCGTCCTATGTTTAAATTTTCAATCTAAATTTTGGATAAGATTTGAATTTACTTAAAAAACTAGCGTCGAACAGTAATTTTGGTAAGAAGTCCTTGTTAATATTACTACAAAAGAATTTAGGTTGGATAAAAAGGAATATTATCTTTTGTATGGATGGAAATTCTGTGATACTTTTGATCTTCTACATAACTGAAACCATCACAACCTCTGCAATAGGATTTTCTTATCGATAAATACATTACAAACATTTGTTTAAATACATTGAAATATTTCATATAAATAGAAAAAGAAAATGACACCATTTAAAATTGCTGAAAACTAAGTTTCTTGCAGTATTTGCCACCAAAAAAAATTTCCTGGCGGGGCTGATGATGACCTGCCTTTCCTTTTCCACCTCTCTGCTGGTAGAAATCAGAATCTAACCGTTTAGCTGTATAGAGAAACAATTTAATTAATTCCTACTCCCCTTACCTCTTTTAACATTTACCTCAAGCCTCGTGAAGAGTAAGTTGTTTGTCCATTAAAATGTATTATTAGGAATCTACCCTACCCCAAATTAAACAATGAATCATACTTCCCTCATTATAGCTGATACGAAATAACACGTCGCCAAACAGCCTATTTTCGTTACAAATAAAGCGAATCAACTTGGTTGAATCCAGGGCTGTCACCGTGTGGCATTACTTCTTTTACAACTGGAAAGCCTAAAATATAGTTATTCATACTTTTAAATCAACTAGCTTTTCAGAAATTTAAATTGATTGCAAATTCAGGGTAAAGTCATAGTTTTGTGACCTAAAATAGAAAGAAAACAAGATTTTCCCCTGGTCCAATTTGCATGGTCACTTAAAAAAGAGCTTTAAATTTACGTTTGAATGAGCTCCCTCCTAATCATCTTAAACTTTCAGTTTGATACAATCACCCTTGGGAAACAAAAAAAAAAAAACAAATAAACATGCAAAGTCGATGCTTCTTCTGAAAAAAAGCGAAATTCCACATTTGAAAGATTGGAGCTTGAAACCTCTACGGCAGGGTTCTCTGATATGATGTATCTGATAAAGAGATTTTCAATAAGATTGCTTGCTTTGGGGGAGGGGTGTATTTTGTTTCATTTTGTAGTTTTTTTTATTTGAGAGTTTTTTTCTAAAAGTATTTAAAAATAAACTTATTCCTATGAAAAACAAATCCTGAAATTCATTTCCTGTCACCCAACCACCACTGATATTTTGTCGTTTGTCCCTTTCCCCTGGAAAATTTTCTTCCGCCGCCCTTGTTACACATGCATCAGAACATTTTTGAGTTTTGGCAAGACTTGAAGTTTGTAATTCCCCCAAAGTTTTTATTCAGTATTTGAACTGTGAAGATGTAAACTGGATTATGCTTTGCATTTAATTGGATTGCAAAATAAGCGAAACTGTTGAAAGCATGAAAATTACGAAATATCACTAATTTTCTGATAACAAAATATTATAACTTACTGACGGGTTGATCGAATAGGGACTATGATTTTTGAATATCATTTAGATTACAAGAAAGTAAGTTTTCGTTCCCTGTAAAGTGGACATAGTGTATATTTGTCCAGTTTTGAACTTTCTACAAAGACAAATTGTTAACAAGGCAGATAAGGATGCTGTTGTTAAACTAGCAGCAAAAATTTTCGGGAAAGATACTGTTAAAGAGACGATTGAAATATGTCGTGATATTTTTAAAGTGAATATTCTTGAGTGGCGCCAAGGCTCATATCCAAGTGCGGCTTTTATGGCTGACTTTTACGAATTGCTATTGGAGCGAACCTCAAAAGATGATCTTGTTCCACGATTTGCGATTATGTACCCGTCAGATGTTCCGGTTTTCCCGAGCGAACCAAATTCTATTGTGGCATCAAGATTAAATGACTGTGTTTGAATGTTAAGTTTCCTCGTTGAAAAACAAGAGTCTGTTAGCACCGATATGGATGAAAAAAACAGTTTGTGGCCGTTCCTTCTGAACAAAACAGTTTGTGGCCGTTCCTTCCTAAGCCAGAAAATGTTACAGTTCCTGTTAGTTTTAGCAATTTACCTTTTAGTATGCAGCCTTCCAACTCTGCTAAGCAGCGCCAGTTTATTTAAAATTTAGGATGTTTAGACAAAGTCGACCATGTTGGCCAACGGAGAGATAGGTTACTGGTGTTTATGAAAGATAGTGATTCTGCCTTATCGGTGTTAAGTGCCCGAAGTGCCCAGTAATAAGGTCGTAAAGAAGGAACATCTAGGAATTATACAGATTGACAAGGGCTTTAATGAATCAACTATTGCAGGTCTAGTTAACTCTGTTGTGCAAAAAAAAACGCTTTCGAGGTAGTTCAGTCATTTAATTGTCCTTTCAGGGCTTGTACTATTCCAAAATTTTTGGGGATTTCCCCAAAAATCTGTGTGCCACCCCAAAAAAAATTTGGTTCCCCAAATCCCGACAATCATCTAATCATGTTGCCACCCCTAGTGATTTATCACTAGTGACTATCCCTGCCAAATATTACTTTGTATACCATAATTCTTCACTACTCTCTTGTACATTAATTTTCATCTCTTGTGTTACTTTGCATATAAACCAGACAGATATAATTGCAATATACACGGTTCTTCATATGCTGACAAAAGTATCGTCTTTATGAGATTAAGTAATAAAAACAATTTTTTTTTTTTTTTAACTGAAAGTAAGGAGTGACATTAAAACTTAAAACGAACAGCAATTATACCGTATATGAAAGGGACTGTTCCCTCCTCCACTCCTTGCTCTTTACATTACTTTAGCGTAAAGAGCTAGGGGTTGAGGAGGGGACAGCCCCTTTCATATACGGAATAATTATTGTTTATTTTAAGTTTTAACGTCGCTCCTTACTTTCAGTTAATAAAACTTGTTTTTATTTGATTTCTGAACGTTTTTCAACTAATACTGGTTTAATTTTGGCTCACAGTGCATGAAAAACTAAAACACAATTGTCATATTAGTTTTGGCAGATTTATTCCGGGTATGAAGGGTCGCCCCTCCTCAATACCTTTTTCTTTACGCTAAAGCTGTTAGCACTTTTAAAAAAGTTTCCTATTCTAATTAAAAAGCCCCTGTGTTTCAATTTAAGTAAACAGTCAAACTTTAGCGTAAAGAATAAGGTATTGAGGAGGGGCAATCCTTCATATATGGCATAATTTCTGTTTGTTTTTCGAATAATGTTGCTAAATTTGGCTCACCCTCTATGAAATATACCCCTCCCTCTCACGGAACTCCTTTATGAAAATTTCATCCAACGTAAAGTGCACCATCCCCCGTCAAATTCCCTCTAGTCAATTCTTTCCTCGCTGAGAATCCCCCCTCTCTGTAAAATTGCTGGTGAACAATTCACCCTGAAAAATTCTCCTTAACATTTTTTCATTGGAATAAGACTTTAATCTATATATCAGTTTCTTGGCAACTCCAGAAATGCCCCCTTCCGTGGAAATTATTTCCCAGAAAAGGAAACGCACAGAAAAAAGCCCCCGGAACGTCTTCATATAAAAAATTTGGAGAAGAGAATGTAAAACAATTAAAAAGAATTTCATATAGTAATTCTGTCAATACCCCCCAGTGTAACATTTCCCCCAGAATATTCACTAATCTGAAATTTCCCTCCCAAAGGAAAATTCTCCCCCTAGACATCCACCCCAAGCACAACTTCCCCCCTGGCTAAGGTGCATCTTTGCACTTTTAAACATTTTATGGAGAGTCCGTAACTACACAAAGTCCATGCTAGCGTTTCAATAAACTCAACAGGAACTTTAGGAGTGCATGGACCTATAAAAATAAAAATAAATCTTCTCATAACATAATTTGTCCTCTAAAAACAATTCGGACTTTTTTACTGGTCTATCTCTTGTCAAATCCTTTCCCTAATTAATAAAGTTTAAATGGCTTATCAACACAGAGTTGTCTTCCACCCCATGGCACCTGCATGCTACCCTTAAAGGGGTTATGATAAGCAAAGTTGTGATATTACAAACGGGCTCCATAAGCAGGTCAGCTAGATAGTATATAAGTTTAAAGGGATGAATGTTAAATGAAAATAGGTTTTTGGAATATATTTTAATGAACAAGGTTAAAAGCTGAAGTTGTGTAAACAACTAGAAATGTGCAGTAATTTAGCAGTAGAGATGGGTAAGAAGGCGCGGGACGAACACAACTGCTGCCATCTATAATCAAGTCTAACGCTGGCCCTACATAATTTATTCAGGTTTTTATGGTTTTTGTCACTGAGAATGAAAAAACATGGTTTTTCTCACTTTGATGTTTTTCATGGTTTCGTTCTGTTTGATGGCGAAGATACAGAGGGGAATGCATATGGCTTCACTTAGGGGAAGGGATGAATACTGGCAGTACAGGATTTATGCATGTTTTTATGGTTTTTCTCACTGAGGATGTATTTTCATGATTTTTCTAACTGTTTGATGGATGTAGACATCTGTTTGTTTCTTGGATGTCAAGTGAGTGTTAGTCAATTTATTTGTTGTTTTCTTAGATGACAACATAAGTTCACATCAACAGTTGCCAGATGTTTCTTGGATGTCAACATCCGGTTGGAATACTATGATAGCAAGGTGACATCATCAGATAAGGAAATTTCAATATTGGAATATTCTTATTCGAGAGTTGAAAATACAGACAGGAAAAGATAACTGATTGACACAATTTTTCCATGAGTCAAGATAAATTTGAAAGCAGAAACGAAAATGGTAAACCATCTGAGGGAATGCTAACTAGTATTAAGAGATACATATTATTTTTTAGTAGGGTGGTTCTCGACTGTGTTCGGTATAATATACAAGTTCCATTTGAACAGTGTTGTAAGGTCTCGTACCCAAATCCTAAAGGGCCCCCCAGGCCCCAAAATGCCCCAGGACCCAAAAGAGCCCCCCGGAACCCACCCCATTTTTTAATACTGTTTTTGCGCACTTGAGACACAGAAGGGGCCCGATCGACCAATCCCCCCTCCAACTTTTGGCTCCCCCCGAATGTAACATTTCAGATCAAGTTCTCATCGTAATATCCCTCCTAAAAAAATTTTACAAGTAATCATCCTTTTCACCAAAAACATTACATTACATCTTTTTGTATACTCCAACACCCAGCAATATTTTTCAAAAGGCTTTATTTTATTATTTCAGAACAAGGTCTTTTCTTAATTTCCCCCATAAACCCATTTTATATGTTGAAGTACTCATTTTTTCACTCTCAACATTACTTTATGACTTTTTTGCATACCCCAACCCCAAGCAATATTTTTCAAAAGGCTTTATTATATTTTTCACAACGAGGTCTTTTCGTAATATCCCTCCTAAACAAATTTCACAAGTCGAAGTACTCATCCTTTTCATCCTAGACTTTACATTACAACTTTTGAATACTCCAACACCCAGCAATACTTTTTAAAAGGCTTTATTATATTTTTCCAGGTCAAGGTCTTTTCTTAATTTCCCTCATAAACCCATTTTACCAGTTGAAGTACTCATTTTTTTCACTCTCAACATCACTTTATGACTTTTTCGCATACTCCAACACCAAGCAATACTTTTAAAAAGGCTTTATTATATTTTTTCAGAACAACTTCCTTTCCTAATATTCCTCCTGATTTACAAGTTTAAGTACTCATCTTTTTTCACTCCCAACATTACTTTACAACCTTTGTATACAACAACACCATGCAGTACTTTTCAAAGGTTCTATTAGCTGTACATATTTCAATTTCTTCTCCCTCTAAAGGGGGGTAACCCTTGATTTTCCTTCACTTCTTAAGAAATCAAACCATTCCTTAAAGACTTTTTTGCATACCACAACACCATGAAATACTTTTCAAAAGGCTCTATTAGCTGTACATAACCACTTTCTAAATATAGGAAGCACGGGACTTTCGTACATGTTACAATTAACCTTAAGGAAATAAGTTGCTTATATTATTTCGGTAAACCGTTCAACTTTGGGCCAAAAGCTACCTCGGGATGCCTTTAGGTTATGTTTTCTCACAATGACATGAAATATGCTTACGGCTGTACTAGTTCACTTCAAGCCATTTCATATTTTATTGTTATTGTGAATCGAGTTCAGAAGAAAATTTTATCATATATTATTAGTATTTCTAAGGGTCTTTGGTAGCCGTGATGATGTATTTTCCTTCTAAATTAGTTACAATAGCAATACCCTCTATTTTTAAAAATTTCTGGCTGTTTTCCAGATCATATCTGAACACATCCAAGATATAATTTAAGGTATCGGCCAATTAAAATCCTGATTAATTGCATTTAAAACACGTAAATAGATACCAATATTTAAGGTATTGCAAAAGCATGAAAATAGGGGGGAGGAGGCATAAAACTTTTTTTCGAGATTTAATAGAATCTTAAATAGAATTCTATGACTTTTCTAGTATTCTCACTACTCAAAAGTTCAAATGCAATAACTTTTATTTGATTTTCATTTAATTTATGCAATAATATCTAAAATTTTATCGTGGTCGTAGCCGGAAAATTTGGTATCCTTGTTGCACGTTCTACATTTATAATTAGATGCTCTTCTTCTCATACCCCGGCTTAACAAAATGAATTTTGTCTGTTTACACCAATAACATCGAATGTCTCTGAAAATATCATCAGGGTTCATAGAGTAGTATTGCCCTCCTTCGGGCTTCACTACGAAGTTCTGAAAGTAAAAGTTTATTAAATTATTAGAAAGGCTATCATTTCTTTGAAATACACATTTACATTATAATTTTCATGTTTTTGATCTTATATTGATGAAGAATTTAAACACAGCTTAAACGACTCGCTCCGTCTCGACTGTTACACTGCTGGTCTTCTTTCGTTCTCGAATTGCTGGGGCTCTTAGCACGAAAGTCCACTCCGACTCCAATGGGTCTAAGCGTGATTTTAATCCTGGTCGAATAGCCGGGATGTCAGCCATGGTGACGATAAGGCGTTCTTTACTCTTAAATTATGGATTGTGAATAAGTCAACGAATTCAAAGAATCCAAATTTGAAAAAAAACAATAACAACGTGAAAGAGAGAATAAATGAACAAAGGGAAAGCAAATAAGTAAACCCAAGTTCTAATAGAACTTGCTTAATGCTACTTAACTTTGTGTTTAAGTTCATCACTCACAAATCGTTTGATAAATAAATGGAATCTCAAACGAACAAAATTACAAAAAAGAATATTGTGAGAAGGTGTCATTCGAATGGTAGTTAAAAGTCCTAGGATTCATTTTTTAGATGTATAAGAATTTGCTCGCTTTCATTTCAAATTTGATATTGTCGAGGATTGAAAAAAAGACACAAAATAGTTGCCTCACACCTTAATAAACAATTTTTAAAGGTCTTTTCTCCTTTTTGTGAAAACTTCTTAAATGCTGCTTAACTTTGTGTTTTAATTATTTCATTTTTCCTTACCGATGATACAGCCTTTCGGTTGCGGAATTGAAATAGGATGCAATTTGAACGCTATAGTACTTTACAAAATTTATTTTGATATAATTTAATTTTTCAACAATTTTACATTCCATAGAGTCTCAACTTAAATATTTAACTGGGACAATAGAGGATTGCATCCAATTTGTTTGTTATAGCATTCCATAAAATCTATTTCGATACCATTTTATTTCCTTGAAAATTTAAACGGGATACTTGAAATGTTCTTGGGAGCTGTGGGGATACTACTTCTCCTCTATCAGTTGCTATCACTACCGTATCTCTTTCGAATACCCATAAAATCATAAAGTTTTCAAACTATGTTAGCAAGAAATCTAAAGATTTAAAAGGAAAATACAACCTAGAACTACGTTTTCTATACAATTGAATCCCCACTAGCAGGGAAATCCTAAAATGGACTTTTTTTCTAACCAAAGTTTCGCATTTGAGTCAAAGAAATGTATTTTCCATAATTTTCTTACAAAAAAAACTACAGTTTACGGTCAAAAACCTTTATTTGTTCATATTTTACGAAAATAGTTTATTTTTCGATCCAAAACCGAATTCAAGTTTCACATTTGAACCAGAGAATTATATTCTCCATAATTTTCATACAAAAAACATGAGTTTAAAGTAAAAACCCTCTGTTAGTTCAGATTTTACAAAAATAGTTTATTTTTCGATCCAAAACCGGACTTAAGTTTCACATTTGAACCAGAGAATTATATTTTCCGTAATTTTCTTACAGAAAAATATAGTTTAGAGCCAAAAACCTTTATTACTTCAGATTTTATGAAAATAGTTTATTTTTCGATCCAAAACCGGACTTAAGTTTCACATTTGAACCAGAGAATTATATTTTTCATAATTTTCTTACAAAAAACAAGAGTTTACAGTCAGAAACCTTTATTAGTTCAGATTTTACGGAAATAGTTTATTTTTCGATCCAAAACCGGACTTAAGTTTCACATTTAACTAGACAATTATATTTTCCGTAATTTTCTTGCAAAAAACAAGAGTTTACAGTCAAAAACCTTTATTAGTTCAGATTTTACGAAAATAGTTTATTTTTCGATCCAAAACTGGACTCAAGTTTCACATTTGAATCTGAGAATTATATTTTCAATAATTTTCATGAAAAAAACTAGAGTTTGCAGTGAAAAACCTTTATTAGTTCAGATTTTGCGAAAATAGTTTATTTTTCTTTCCAAAACCGGACTTAAGTTTCACATTTGGACCAGAGAATTATATTTTTCATAATTTTCTTACAAAAAACTAGATTTTACAGTCAAAAACCTTTATTAGCTCAGATTTTACGAAAATAGTTTATTTTTCGATCCAAAACTGGACTTAAGTTTCACATTTGAACCAGAGAAATGTATTTTCCTTAATTTTCTTACAAAAAACTAGAGTTTACTGTAAAAAACCTCTACTTGTTCAGATTTTACGAAAATAGTTTATTCTTCGATCCAAAACCGGACTTACGTTTCACAGTTGAAGCAGAGAATTATATTTTCCGTAATTTTCTTACAAAAAACGAGAGTTTACAGTCAAAAACCTTCATTAGTTCAGATTTTAAGGACATGGTTTATTTTTCGATCAAAAACCGGACTTTAGTTTCACATTTGAACCAGAAAAATGTGTTTTCCATAATTTTCTTACAAAAAAACGAAAGTTTACAGTAAAAAACCTCTATTAGTTCAGATTTTACGAAAATACTTTATTTTTCGATCCAAAACCGGACTTAAGTTTCACATTTGAACCAGCGAACTGTATTTTTCATAATTTTCTTACAAAAACCTAGAGTTTACAGTCAAAAAACTTTATTAGTTCAGATTTCACGGAAATAGTTTATTTTTTGATCCAAAACTAGACTTAAGTTTCACATTTAAATCAGAGAATTGTATTTTCCATAATTTTCTTAGAAAAACTAGAGTTTACAGTCAAAAACCAATTTATTTCATCAAATCAGTGTCTACATAAATGGCAAGCTAGTGAGCACAAGCAACAATTTTCTTGCAGTTCACGCTAAGAAACAGTTTGTTTTCACCTTATAACGAAGCTGTTAGAATCAAGGCATTACCCCTTCCCTGACTCCCCCCCCCCCCAATATAAACACTGAGTACCTAAAACGGAAGATAAATTTTCCATATTAAAATATTTGTCCTAACTGTCATCTCCCCCCATTGAAATTTATAGGACTTACAATATCGCTAATTCGAGTGGAAAAAAGTGTCTTTTTCTTAAAAACTTCTTAAATGCTGCTTAACTTAGTTTTTTAATTATTTCATTTTTCCTTGCCAATGATAAAGCCTTTCGGTTGTGGAATTGAAGTATGATGCAAATCGAATACCCCTAAAATCATAAGATCTTCAAACTATGTTAGCAATAAATCTAAAGAGGTAAAAGGAAAATACAAGCTAGAACAAACTTTTTCTATGCAATTATATCCCCACTAGCAGGGGAATCTAGAGCCCAAAATTAAATTTTATGCTAATAACCCTTTGAAAATCAAATTCGCATTTGAGCTTGGTATTGAGTTATTGTTTGAAATTAATCCTTATAAATTATTTTATTAGCTTAGAACAGCTCTTCATAGAAGGAAATTAAGTGTTTTAGTGCCTTTTTTAAGTATTCAAAAGATTGGAGGTTACCCCATGCTTAAACCGCGTGCTTTATACACTAATTTTGACTTATTGTCACAATTCTTCAAAAGCTACTTCCAAAGGTCCTCGAATTTGAATGAGAAGCATTTTTTAAAGAGTTTTTAATACGATAGCATAAAGAGCGAGGGTTGAGAAAGGGTCACTTCCCCTAAAATACAGAATAATTACTGTTCGTTTTTAATTTCTATGTTGATCATTACCTACAGTTGAAAAAATACTATTGTTTTCAAAACTAAGATGATCAGAAATATAGTTCTAAAATTAGTTAAACTTAAAAGGGTGTCTGATTAACGTTTAGGCTTCAGATCTTTTTTTATTGACAAACCAGGCAAAGAAGAGAGCAAACGAAGCAACTAATCTTCGTGTTTCAGTAAATTAAAAAACAGATTTTTTGTAAGTGAAAGTAAGGAGCAACATTAAAAAAAAATGATAGTATCAAACAAAAAATCTTACAGTGTTTGAGTTACTCATAGCAATTCTTTGTTTAACGAATCTCTAGTTCAGTACAGACTGCTCTAATAAACAATAAACGTGAACTTGTATTGCAAAAGAAAGTAACGGTGCAACAACTAGATCAGTATGTTACTAAACAATTTGAAAAACATGCAAATGCTTGTCTCACTATTATATAGAACTCTTAAGGATGAAACCATTATAAAAAGCAGATAAAATATTATCTTCAATCCCACCACAACTTATTTTTCGATCCAAAATCTACGAGCCTGAGAAAATTTGTCTGATTTTCGAAGACAGAAAGGGGGTATTTTGACACGGGGTATTATTTTCACATGAGGAGGGGGGGGGGGTTCCAAGGGTGACATTTTCAGGGGGAAATATCAGGGGGAATTTTACCAATTTTTCCCAAGTAGAAATAGCAAAACTATAGGTTAGTTTAGCTTAGGTTAACCTAGTGTAAGTTAACCTAAAAAGGTTACGTGCACAAACGTAACCTAATGGCCCCCCTTCACCTCTGAGCCCCCCAAAGGGGGGGGGGGGCACTTAACCTAATTTTACATGAGGAGGGGGGTTTCCAAGGGTGAAATTTAGGTTAAGTTAAATTTAGGTTAAATTTAGGTGAAAACTAAGTTAAGTGGCGGGCCACTTAACCTAGTGTAAGTTAACCTAAAACTTATAGTTGCACACACGTAACCTACTCTAGCCTAACCTAACCTATGGTTTTGGTATTTCTATGTAGGGGGTGGGGGCTCTTTGGGGTCCGGGGCGACCCTTTGGGAGTCCAGGGGGGTCTTTGATGGGCCGTGGGGGGGAGCTTTTTGTGGGGATAGGCAGCCTTGGGGGCTCGGAGGGGGAGGGAGCCGTTAGGTTGCGTGTGCACGTAACATTTTTAGGTTAACACTAGGTTTACATAAGCTAATCTAACCTATGGTTTTGCTATTTCTACTTGGAAAAAATTAATAAAATTCCCCTCTGATATTTTCCCCCTGAAAATTTGACCCTTGGACACCCCTCTCCTCCTGTAAAATTAATTCCCCATGTCAAAACCCCCCATTCTGTCTTCGAAAATCAGACAAATTTTCTCGGGCTCGTAGATTCTGGATCGAAAAATAAGTTGTGGTGGGAATTGAAGATAATATTTTATCTGATTTTTATAATGGTTTCATCCTTAAGAGTTCTATATGATAAATTTTCAAATTGTTTTTCAAATTGTTTAATAACAGACTAAACTAGTTGTTGCACCGATACTTTCTTTTGCAATATAAGTTAACGTTTATTGTTTATTAGAGTAGTCTGTATTGAACTAGAGATTCATTAAACAAAGAATTGCAATGAGTAACTGAAACATTGTAAGATTTTTTGTTTGAAACTATCATTTTTTTTTAATGTTGCTCCTTACTTTCACTTACAAAAAATCTGTTTTTTAATTTAATAAAACACAAAGATTAGTTGCTTCGTTTACTCTCTTCTTTGCCTGGTCTGTCAATAAAGAAAGATCTGAAGCCTAAACGTTAATCAGACACCCTTTTAAGTTTATTTCATTTTAGAAGTCTATTTCTGATCATCTTAGTTTTAAAAACAATTGCATTTTTTCAACTGTAGGTAATGATTAACATAGAAATTAAAAACCAACAGTAATTATTCTGTATTTTAGAGGAAGTGCCCCTTTCTCTACCCTCGCTATTTATGCTATAGTATTAAAAACTCTTTAAAAATGCTTTTCATTCCAATTAGAGGATCTTTGGAAGTAGCTTTTGAAGAAATGTGACAAATGGTCAAAATTAGTGTATAAAGCACGAGGTTTAAGTATGGGGTAACCTCCAATCTTTCGAGTATTTAAAAAAAGGAACTAGAACACTTAATTTCCTTCTATGAAGATCTGTTCCAAGCTAATGAAATAGTTTATAAGGATAAATTTCAAACAATAACTCAATACCAAGCTCAAATGCGAATTTGATTTTCAAAGGGTTATTAGCATAAAATTTAATTTTGGGTACTAGATTCCCCTGCTAGTGGGGACATAAGTGTATAGAAAACGTTTGTTCTAGCTTATCTTTTCCTTTTACATATTTAGATTTCTTGCTAACATAGTTTGAAGACCTTATGATTTTAGGGGTATTCGAATTGCATCATATTTCAATTCTACAACCGAAAGGCTTTATCATCGGTAAGGAAAAATGAAATAATTAAAACACTAAGTTAAGCAGCATTTAAGAAGTTTCACGAAAAAGACACTTTTTTTCCACTCGAATTAGCGATAATGTAAATCCTACAAATTGCAATGGGGGGAGATGACAGTTAGGACAAATATTTTAATATGGAAAATGTATCTGCCATTTTGGGTACTCAGTGTTTATATTGGGGGGGAGTCAGGGAAGGGGTAATGCCGCGATTCTAACAGCTTCGTTGTTGGTGAAAACAACTGTTTCTTCCCGTGAACTGCAAGGAGATTGTTGCTTGTGCTCACTAGCGTGCCTGTTATGTAGACACTGATTTGATGAAATAAATTGGTTTTTGACCGTAAACTCTAGTTTTTGTAAAAAAATTATTGAAAATACAATTCTCTGGTTCAAATGTGAAACCTAAGTCTAGTTTTGGATCGAAAAATAACCTATTTCCATGAAATCTGAACTAATCAAGGTTTTTGACTGTAAACTCTATTTTTTTGTAAGAAAATTATGGAAAATACAGTTCTCTGGTTCAAATATGAAAATAAAGTCCGGTTTTGGATCGAAAAATAAACTATTTTCGTAAAATCTGAACTAATAGAGGTTTTTTACTGTAAACTCTTGTTTTTTTGTAAGAAAATTATGGAAAATACATTTCTCTGGTTCAAATGTGAAACTTAAGTCCTGTTTTGGATCTCAAAATAAACTATTTTCTTAAAATCTGAACTAATAAAGGTTTTTTACCGTAAACTCTTGTTTTTTGTAAGAAAATTATGAAAAATATAATTCTCTGGTTTAAATGTGAAACTTAAGTCCGGTTTTGGATCGAAAAATAAACTATTTTCGTAAAATCTGAACTAATAAAGGTTTTTGACTGTAAATTCTTATTTTTTGCAAGAAAATTATGTAAAATATAATTCTCTGCTTCAAATGTGAAACTTAAGTCCGGTTTTGGATCAAAAAATAAACTATTTTCTTAAAATCTGACTAATAAAGGTTTTTTACCGTAAGCTCTTGTTTTTTGTAAGAAAATTATGGAAAATATAATTCTCTGCTTCAAATGTGAAACTTAAGTCTGGTTTTGGATCGAAAAATAAACTATTTCCGTAAAATCTGAACTAATAAAGGTTTTCGACTGTAAATTCTTATTTTTT
>JAQQPU010001637.1:24392-52340 GCA_029168905.1 Artemia sp. Kazakhstan ARC1039 | reverse complement strand
TTTTTTACCGTAAACTCTTGTTTTTTGTAAGAAAATTATGGAAAATAAAATTCTCTGCTTCAAATGTGAAACTTAAGTCCGGTTTTGGATCGAAAAAAAAACTATTTCCGTAAAATCTGAACTAATAAAGGTTTTTGACTGTAAATTCTTATTTTTTGCAAGAAAATTATGTAAAATATAATTCTCTGCTTCAAAGGTTAAACTTAAGTCCGGTTTTGGATCGAAAAATAAATTATTTTCTTAAAATCTGAACTAATAAAGGTTTTTTACCGTAAACTCTTGTTTTTTGAAAGAAAATTATGGAAAATATAATTCTCTGGTTCAAATGTGAAACTTAAGTCCGGTTTTGGATTGAAAAATAAACTATTTTCATCAAATCTGAACTAATAAAGGTTTTTTACTGTAAACTCTAGTTTTTTGTAAGAACATTATGGAAAAAACATTTCTCTGGTTCAAATGTAAGATTTAAGTCCGGTTTTGGATCGAAAAATAAACTATTTTCATAAAATCTGAATTAATAGAGGATTTTTAATGTGAACTCTAGTTTTTTGTATGAAAATTTTGGAAAATATAATTCTCTGTTTCAAATTTGAAACTGAAGTCCGGTTTTGCATCAAAAATTAAACTATTTTCATAAAATCTGAACTAATAAAGGTTTTTGTCTGTAAAATCTTGTTTTTCGTAAGAAAATTACGGAAAATATAGTTCTCTGGTTCAAATGTGAAACTTAAGTCCGGTTGTGGATTGAAAAATAAACTGTTTCCGTAAAATCTGAACTAATAAAGGTTTTTGACTATAAACTTTTGTTTTTTGTAAGAAAATTATGGAAAATATAATTCTCTGGTTTAAATGTGAAACTTAAGTCCGGTTTTGGATCGAAAAATAAACTATTTCCGTAAAATCTGAACTAATAAAGGTTTTTGACTGTAAATTCTTATTTTTTGCAAGAAAATTATGTAAAATATAATTCTCTGCTTCAAATGTGAAACTTAAGTCCGGTTTTGGATCGAAAAATAAACTATTTTCTTAAAATCTGAACTAATAAAGGTTTTTTACCGCAAACTCTTGTTTTTTGTAAGAAAATTATGGAAAATATAATTCTTTGGTTCAAATGGGAAACTTAAGTCCGGTTTTGGATCGAAAAATAAACTATTTTCGTAAAATCTGAACTAATAAAGGTTTTTTACTGTAAAGTCTAGTTTTTTGTAAGAAAATTATTGAAAATACATTTCTCTGGTTCAAATGTGAAACTTAAGTCCAGTTCTTGATCAGAAAATAAACTATTTTCTCAAAATCTGAACTAATAAAGGTTTTTGACTGTAAACTCTTGTTTTTTGTAAGAAAATTACGGAAAATATAGTTCTCTGGTTTAAATGTGAAACTTAAGTCCGGTTTTGGATTGAAAAATAAAATGTTTCCGTAAAATCTGAACTAATAAAGGTTTTTGACTATAAACTTTTGTTTTTTGTAAGAAAATTATGGAAAATATAATTCTTTGTTTCAAATGTGAAACTTAAGTCCGGTTTTGGATCAAAAATAAACTATTTTCGTAAAATCTGAACTAATAAAGGTTTTTGACTGTGAACTCTAGTTTTTTTTTTTTTAAATTACTGAAAATATAATTCTCTGGTTCAAATGTGAAACTTAAGTCCGGTTTTGGATCGAAAAATCAACTATTTTCGTAAAATATGAACTAATAGAGGTTTTGTACTGTAAACTCATGTTTTTTGTATGAAAATTATGGAAAATATAATTCTCTGGTTCAAATGTGAAACTTAAGTTCGGTTTTGGATCGAAAAATAAACTATTTTCGTAAGAACTGAACTAATAAAGGTTTTTGACTGTAAACTCTTGTTTTGTGTAAGAAAATTAGGGAAAATATAGTTCTCTGGTTCAAATGTGAAACTTAAGTCCTGTTTTAGATCGAAAAATAAACTATTTCCGTAAAATCTTAAGTAATAAGGGTTTTTGACCGTAAACTCTAGTTTTTTTTGTAAGAAAATTATGGAAAATGCATTTCTTTGACTCAAATGCAAAACTTTGGTTAGAAAAAAAGTCCAGTTTAGGATTTCCCTGCTAATGGGGATGCAATTGTATAGAAAACGTAGTTCTAGGTTATATTTTCCTTTTACCTCTTTAGATTTCTTGCTAACATAGTTTGAAAACCTCATGATTTTATGGGTTTTCGAAAGAGATACGGCAGTGATAGCTACTTATAGAGTAGAAGTCGAATCCCCACATCTCCCAAGGACATTTCAAGTATCCCGTATAAATTTTCAAGGAAAAAAATGGTATCGAAATAGATTTTATGGAATGCTATAACAAACAAATTGGATATCATCCTCTTTTGTCCCAGTTAAATAATCAAGTTAAGACTGTATGGAATGTAAAATTGTTGAAAAATCAAATTATATCAAATTAAATTTGGTAAAATACAGTAGTGTTCGAATTGCATCATATTTCAATTCTGCAACCGAAAGGCTGTATCATCGGTAGGGAAAAATGAAATAATTAAAACACAAAGTTAAGCAGCATTTAAGAAGTTTTCACAAGAAGGAGAAAATACCTGTAAAAATTGTTTATAAAGGTGTGAGGCAACTATTTTGCGTCTTTTTTTCAATCCTCGACAATATCAAATTTGAAATGAAAGCGAGAAAATTTTCATACATCTAAAAAATGGATCCTAGGACTTTTAACTTCCATTCGAATGACACCTTCTCACAATATTCTTTTTTGTAATTTTTGTTCGTTTGAGATTCCATTTATTTATCAAACGATTTGTGAGTTAAGAACTTAAACACTAAGTTAAGTAGCATTAAGCAAGTTCTATTAGAACTTGCAAATAAGTAGGTTTACTTATTTGCTTTCCCTTTGTTCATTTATTCTCTCTTTCACGTTGTTATTGTTTTTTTTCAAATTTGGATTCTTTGAATTCGTTGACTTATTCATAATCCATAATTTAAGAGCAAAGAACGCCTTATTGTCACCATGGCTGACATCCCAGCTATTCAACAAGGATAAAAATCACGCTTGGACCCATTGGAGTCGGAGTGGACTTTCTTGTTAAGAACCCCAGCAATTCAAGAACGAAAAAAGACCAGCAGTGTAACAGTCGAAATGGAGTGAGTCATTGAAGCTGTGTTTAAATTCTTCATCAATATAAGATCAAAAACATGAAAACTATAATGTAAATCTGTATTACAAAGAAATGATAACCTTCTTAGTAATTTAATAAACTTTTACTTTCAGCACTCCGTAGTGAAGCCCGAAGAAGGGAAATACTACTCTGTGAACCCTGGTGATACTTTCAGAGAAATTCAATGTTATTGGTGTAAACAGACAAAATTCATTTTGTTAAGCTGGGATATGAGAAGAAGAGCATCTAATTATAAATTTAGAACGTGCAATGAGGATACCGAATTTTCTGGCTACCACCACGATAAAGTTTTAGATATTAGTGCATAAATTAGATTAAAATCAAATAAAAGTTATTGTATTTGAACCTTTGAGTAGTGAGAATATTAGAAAAGGATGAGAATTATATTTGAAATCTCGAAAAAAAGTTTTATGCCTCCTCCCCCCCTATTTTCATATTTTGGCAATACCTTAAACATTGGTATCTATTTACATGTTTTAAATGCAATTAATCAGGATTTTAATTGGCCGATACCTTAAATTATATCTTGGATGTGTTCGGGTATGATCTTGAAAACAGCCAGAATTTTTTAAAATAGAGGGTATTGCTATTGTAACTAATTTAGAAGGAAAAGGCATCATCACGGCTACCAAAAATCCTTGGAAATACTAATAATATGTGATAGTGTTCTTCTGAAGTCGATTCAAAAAAATAATAAAAGAATATGAAATGGATTGAAGTGAACTAGTACAGCCGTAAGCATATTTCATGTCATTTTGAGAAAACGTAACCTAAAGGCATCTCGAGGTAGCTTTTGGCCCAAAGTTGTACGGTTTACCGAAATAAGACAGGCAACGTATTTCCTTAAGGTTAATTGTAATATGTACGAAAGTCCTGTGCTTTTGATATTCGGAAAGTGGTTATGTACAGCTAATAGAGCCTTTTGAAAAGTATTTTATGGTGTTGTGGTATGCAAAAAAGTCTTTAAGGAATGGTTTGATTTCTTAAGAAGTGAAGGAAAATCAAGGGTTACCCCCCTTTCGAGGGAGAAGAAATTGAGATATGTACAGCTAATAGAACCTTTGAAAAGTACTACATGGTTTTGTGGTTTACAAAGGTTGTAAAGTTATGTTGGCAGTGAAAAAAGATGAGTACTTAAACTTGTAAATCAGGAGGAATATTAAGAAAGGAAGTTGTTGTGAAATAATATAATAAAGCCTTTTGAAAAGTATTGCTTGGTGTTGGAGCATGTGAAAAAGTCATAAAGTAATGTTGAGAGTGAAAAAAAATGAGTACTTCAACTGGTAAAATGGGTTTATGAGGGAAATTAAGAAAAGACCTTGTTCTGGAAAAATATAATAAAGCCTTTTGAAGAGTATTGCTGGGTGTTGGAGTATTCAAAAGTTGTAATTTAAAGTCTTGGATGAAAAGGATGAGTACTTCGACTTGTGAAATTTTTTTAGGAGGGATATTACGAAAAGACCTCGTTGTGAAAAGATATAATAAAGCCTTTTGAAAAATATTGCTTGGGGTTGGGGTATGCGAAAAAGTCATAAAGTAATGTTGAGAGTGAAAAAATGAGTACTTCAACATGTAAAACGTAATTATGGGGGAAATTAAGAAAAGACCTTGTTCTGAAATAATATAATAAAGCCTTTTGAAAAGTATTACTGGGTGTTGGAGTATTCACAAAGATGTAATGTAGAGTTTTGGGTGAAAAGGATGAGTACTTCAACTTGTAAAATTTGTTTTTGAGGGATATTACGATGAGAAATCGATCGGATATGTTACATTTGGGGGAAGCCAAAAAGTTGGAGGGGTGATGGGAGGCTGGGGTCCTTCTGTGTCTCAAGTGCGCAAAAAAAAGTATTAAAAAATGGGTTGGGGCCTGGGGGGCTCTTTGGGGTCTCGGGGGGCGTTTTGGGGCCCGGGGTGCCCTTTGAGATTAGGGTAGGGGACCTTACAACACTGTTCAAATGGAATTTGTGTATTATACCGAACACAGTCGAGAACCACCCTAACAAAAAATAATATGTATCTCTTATTAGGAGTTAGCATTCCCTCAGAGGGTTTACCATTTTCGTTTCTACTTTCAAATTTATCTTGACTCATGGAGGAATTGCGTCAATCAGTTATCTTTTCCTGTCTGTATTTTCAACTCTCGAATAAGAATATTCCAATATTCAAATTTCCTTATCTGATGATGTCACCTTGTTATCATAGTATTGCAACCGGATGTTGACATCTAAGAAACATCCGGCAATTACTGATGTGAACTTATGATGTCATCTAAGAAAACAACAAATAAATTGACTAACACTCACTTGACATCGAAGAAAAAAACAGATGTCTACATCCATCAAACAGTTAGAAAAATCATGAAAATAAATCCTCAGTGAGAAAAACCATAAAAACATGCATAAATAATGTACTGCCAGTATTCATCCATTCCCCTAAGAGAAGCTATATGCATTCCCCTCTGTATCTTAGCCATCAAACAGAACGAAATCATGAAAAACATCAAAGTGAGAAAAACCATGTTTTTTCATTCACCGTGATAAAAACCATAAAAACATGCATAAATTATGTAGGGTCAGCGTTAGACTTTATTATACATGGCACCAGTTGTGTTCGTCCCGCGTCTTCTTACCCATCCCTACTTTTACCATTATATAGAAAGGGGAGGAGTGGAGGTAGGTACTTCAAAGTACTTTCCCGGGACATACCTTAGCATGTAGATCCATCCCTGAAAGTTTCATTTTCCTAACCCAACCCCTTTCCAAGATAGCCAAAAGTAACTAAAGTAGAATTTTACCAACCTTTGAATACGTAATTTGATGATCTCAAGTTCTGGCACTGAAACTCGTCTGGTAACCCATGTATCCTTCATAGTAATAGGTCACTGTCATTGGTAAGCAAATGTACCGGTTAAACTGCACTGTATATTCATGCCTCTGGCTTGTAGGCGTGAAAATACACTGTATATTCATGCATTATGCTTGTAGGCGTGATATCTATTATTGCCTTAGTACTTCAGTTATTATAATGTTTGGTGTGACTGACACAAAATATATTGGACCGAAACATTCATTGACTAGTGTTATTTTCGAAGTGGCTTTCCAATTTTCAGACGAACAATGCCGTGAAGTTTACAACTATAAATGGAATGTCAAATACAATATGTTTAAGTATGATAAAAAAAAGATAGTGTCCAACATTAAATGTTAGAAATCAAAATGGCTTAACGATTAATCGCCAAATATAAGTTCGTGTCATACAAAAGAAATAAAGTAAATAACAACCATCAAAACAACCATCACAATGAAATTAGGATCAGGGACACCAAGACATTAAGAAATATAAACAGACAAACTACAGACAAATAGAAATTAAACATTTAAGAAAAATATTAAAGTAGCTAAAATAATGTCAAGTCATACATTAAAGGAAAAAATTCAGTCATAAAACGGCGTATAACAAAATAAGTCATAAATAAATAAATAAAAACAAATAACAAGAGTGTCAAAAGAGTAAAAAAAAAATTCATCAAGAGGTATTGGAGGCGTTAAAGATTTGAATGAAGGTATGTTATAAATTTGTCTAAATATCCTTTTGTTTTATTATTTACAGGTTCTAGAACGGGGATGGGATTTTTGCCTCTCTTGGGAGAGGCTTCCGTTCAGGATTATGGAAACGTGGAAAAAGGTTTTCAGTTTGGATGTTGGTTCTCGCATTACCACCAAAATGGAGGCACAAATCATGTCGTCTGTTTTCCACGGTTTAGATTTTAAACCTTTGTGAGAATTAGAAGTAAGGTAACTTTCCTTCCCCTGTGATTGTTTTTAAGGCCCTTTTCTGAATGGATTCTAACCTTTTGGTTTTATTTTTATTAAATGAAAATGCCATAGAGGGCAACCATATTCGAGAGTTGGGCGAATAAGAGATATATAAAATTTTAAAATATGAGAAGCAGGGCATTGATATTTTGTCAATTGCTTAAGGCAAGCTAGGAAAATATTGGCTTGCTTGGTTATATTTGAAATATGGGTTTCCCATTTAAGATCTGAAGTTATAGTTATTCCTAGAAGTTTTATTTTTTGTGTCATAAGTTCACTTGGAATAATAAACGTAAATAAGGGGGCTGCGCTTAGAGAATTGATTGTTAGAATTGTAGATTTCAATGGGTTTACATGCATTTTATTTTTGAGGGCATCTGTTGCAACATCTTCAAGGATTTCTAGTGGACTACTTTTTATGTTTATCCTGGCGACCTCTAGTAGAGTCATATCATCCACAAATTTCGATCATTAGGGGATATATTGTGCCAAATTGTTTACCATAACGCTGAATAAGATGGGTCCAGTTATACTACTTTGGGGTATTCCGTTATAGACTGGTAGAGGCTGAGAGTAAATATTCATATATTTGACCACTTGAGATCGTTGGCTTAAAATGATGAGACAGTTTATACCAGAGAGGGGTCGATTTGGAATTCATGGGAAAGTTTATCTACTAAAAAATTATGGTCAACATAATAGAAAGCCTTTTCTAGGTCAACTGAGATGAGATTAGGCAACGTATTTGGTGTCTCTTTGCTTTTCAGTACTGTGTCATACGTATGTACTAGATAGTGGGACTTTGACACTTTTGCGACGTTTCGAAATTGTCGGAATTCAATACGTTCTGCAATTGAAACCCTGAGCCAGTCAGATAAAAATGATTCATACAGCTTTGAAAAAGTTGTGTTAATGTTATTGGTCTAACTTTGTCAAAATCAACCACAGCACCTTTTCTTAGGAAATGGAGTTAAATAACCTTGTCTCCAAAGAGCCAGGAATTCGACAGGAATTTTGTTTTTGCAGAAATTTGATGCAGTCCTACGAAGGCGCTTCTTTAAATTTTTCCTTAATTTGTTGGCCTCTAGAATTTTTCCTCCTTTAACAATGATGACTCAGAGAGGAAAGAAAATAACAAAATGAAAAATAAAGTCAAAGAAGGTGAAAAAACGAGGATTTGGTCAGCCAGTTGCGAAACCATGAAAAAGAAGAAATAAGCGAATATTTCGACAAGGACCTTCACCGAGTCGTCCTCAGTGCTAAGCAAAATAGAAAGAAAAGAAAAAGAAACCAATGAAAATCAAGCCTTTCGAAATTTACTTATTGACGACAGAATAGAAACTAAATCAGAACCAGATTGGAATCAATGAAAAAAACTACCAAGATGATTGGGCAATAATCCTTTGTTTTGCTATTGCTTTGGCTGGCCTACAAATTCGTTCATCATTTGATCTGCAAATAGTTTCTTTCAAGTTATACCGGGTGAAGATATTGACTGAGTCCTTCAAAATTAACCTGTCGTAAATTGGGCTTGAAGAAATATCTCCAGTATCTCTATTTATTGCTAAATTTTGGTTCAAATATTTTTATCTCAATTGTCTCTTTAAAAGTTTGTGGTAGGCCATTTGCAGTAGCTACTGAGGTCGCCTCGTCAAGAAGAACCAGATGAGTTCTTTTTGACGAACCAGATGGGTTCTTTTTTATTTTTTTTTTAAATAACAATAATAAAAAAAGAACCAGATAGGTTGGATTTGCGAAAATATGAGAAGCCAATGCCGAATCAAAGTTGTCATTGTAATTTTTTAATCCCAGGAACTTATCTATTGAAATTTTGTGCTCATGCAACCATTCACCTAGTTGTTGATAGGTCCTACCAATGTAAAATTTCCCACACGAGCACGGGATTTTGTAGACACCACTACCCAGTACAGGGTCAGTTTTATCCTTTCCTGATTGAAAAAATGTTCAACTTTTTGTTTGGTTTTAAAAGAAAAAGAAAGATTATACTTTTTTAAATATCCAAGTATATCGCCAAGTTTTGGGATGTATGGTAAAGTGATGAATGTTTTTTTCTCAATTTCCGGGATAACTGAATCAAGGGGGACGAGTTCCCTATTTTGTTGTTTTATCTTTTTTAATCGTCTATCTATGATATTTTCAATAAGTTAGATTTGGTAACCATTGCAGAAAACAATATCCTTGACACAGGTTAATTCAGAATTTATATGATTACGGGAATAAATTTTTAAAACTCTGTTGACTAAAGAGATTATTACCCCTCCTTTAATAGAAGGAGGGTGTTGGGAAGAGAAATGTAGATATCGATCATTAGGAGTCGGCTTTCTTTGTATAGAAAGTTCAAGGCTAGCAGTAATTTTTATAATCAAAACATACAAGAAAGGCAGCTTACCTAAATCTTCGAGTCCCATTGTGAACTGGAGATTCGAATCAAATGAGTTCAAATGTGTCAAAAAATCTCTTAGAGAATCTTGTCCGTGTTCCCAAACAGAAAGGATATTACCAGCGAAACGAAACCAGATAGTGTTTTAACTGGAAACTATTCAAAGCAGACTCTTCTATGAAATCCATGTAAAAATTTGCTAAATAAGGAGACAAGACAGAACCCATGGATAAGCCCATGATTTGCAGGAAAACTTTTTTTCAGAATTTAAAATACGAGGAGAAGTTGTTGCAAAGACGAACAAGGGTCATTATTGTTTCAATTTCCAAAGTTTTGTAATCTGACCAAGCTGAATTTTCCTCTAATTTTCTTTGTAAGGCCTGCTTACATCTATGGATATTGCATGAAGTGTACATAGAAACTACATCACAATTAGATAAAATAGTTTTTTTCAGTTTTACTTTGATTTTTTAACTCCTCAACAAGATCTATGGAGTTTTTTTGTATAAGATTTCTGTGTGCTTAAAAGAGGCTTAAAAATGGTGGCTAAAAAACTTCCTATATCCGTAGCTGGAGAACTGTAACACGCTACAATAGGACATAACAAAATATCTTTCTTATGGATTTTAGGCAGACCATAAAACATTGGAGCTGAACAACCTTTGGGGTAAAATTTGCTGTACATTTGAGGGGTAATTAGTCGACTATCTTTTAAAATTCCTAGTACTTTTCTCAACTGTTGTGTGCATTTGTCCGTAGGATCAATTTTTATTTCTTTGTAAATATTTTTATCCATTGAAAGGGTGTTAACTTTTAATTCATAGTCTGCAGAATTCATAATTGCAACTGTGTTTCCTTTGTCCGCTCTCGTAATCACTGTGTTTTTGTCTTTTTTAAGTTTCGGAGGATTAAAATTTCTTCATTTGATTGAGTTGAAAGTGACAAAGATGGCCTATAACCAAGAATACTCTTTATAATTTCACTTCTGAGTAGGTCTGGATTGTTGACTTCACCATGAGAGATAAAAATAGCAGACTCCACGCCCGTAATAATTTCTTATGTATTTACGTGAGTTTGAGCCACTGCAAATTTTGGTCCTCTTGAAAGAATACTTAGCTTCTTGGATGTAAGAACCTTAGAGGATAGATTTTCCAAAGGAGGGCCAGGACAAAATCTAGAAAGAAAAATCCGAGTTTGTTGAAACTGTTGAAATTCCAGTTTTGAGAATTTTTCCGATAAACGAGTTTTTACTAAATGGCATATGTGTCGGAAAAACATATGTCATATTTGTAAAATCTCGTGAAAATCTTGAGGGGACAAAATCTGATATAATAAGGATTTGAAATTTAGTAATTTATTACTAAGGACGTATCTTTTGATCTATGGTCTTTTAACATATATGTTAAAGTTTTGAAACCCACTCTCTGAATAAACGGGCCTTCAGATTGTGTGCCTAAATGTAGGTTGAAATGTAAAGAGAGTGGAAGAATTTGATGTCTTTTTCACGTTTCTAAGAAATTAAACTGACAAATAAGATTTGCATGTTTTTTAACACAATTAAAAAAATATAAAAATCTTAAATGCCTTCCTTCTTTAAGGCATTTAATTTTTTCCAGAATTATTTTTTAAGCTTATGATTGAAGAACGGTTTGTCAGTGGAACATTTTTTTGGTCTTTTTTATCGGGAATGATCCACTATAGTGTTTAGTTAGGAATCCATGAGTAGTAATCTAGTATGCACTTTCAAGCTAGATGGTATAAAGTGAGCAATCCCTCTATGTTATGGATCTATAAAGGGTTATGGACCCCCTTCCCTTTTCTTCAACATGTTTACTTTTTTTCCTATCTCCCTCTTCTTCTTTAATAATAGCCTATGAGTTGCAACACACGCACACGCACACACACATCTTCATGTCTCATAGTTTTTGAGCAATCGTTGACAATAATGGCAATTTTTAATTCGGATTAATCCTGTAGCCTATTTAGAGTGTAATGTGGACTAAGAGATGTGAAGATACTTGCTTCCTGTTAGTTAAAAGAGAATATGCTTTTGCGAAATTGTGAGCGCATTATAAACTCGAAAACTATGTGATAAATGGACTTACCTTAGAAATTGCAGGTAGGTCATTAGAAGTTATCTTTCTATCTGAAGGGCCCGCAAAGCGGATTACACTGTCTCTCCTAAAGTTGAAGGATCTGATTAGGTCGTTTCAGTGCTACCAGACCCGGCATCCAACTTCGCCCGTATTTGCTCTTGGGTTTCATCATCAACGTTCTAAAATTAAAAAAAATATTTTCAATTTTCTCACTAGGTAACTTGTAACCTTAAAGGATTAAATCACAATCATCTTAAACCACATTGAAAAAAGATTGCCACTTCTATTTGGAGCTTAAAGTATCTATATTTTAATTATGAAGCATAATGAAATAACACATTTTTTGATTATTTAGTCCGTTTTGTTATTTATTCAGAATATTAATGGGAGGGTTGTTCACCCACTCTACAATAGCATAGCTCAACATACGATAAAAGAAAAAATAACACAAATTTTGATTATTTAGTCCGTTTTTGTTATTTAGTCAGAATATTAATGGGGTGCGCTGTTCATCCACTTTACAACAGCATAACCCAAAATGGGATAAAAAAAAAAATGTATGTCATTTTCCAGTTACGAACGCAAGAGATATTTCACGAGCTACCTAAGAAGCCTTTTAGCCAAAATACCCATTATACCTAGACAACTGCTATAAAATTCAAGAAAGATATGTAGTCCCCTTGTCAATCATAAAGCCAGATCACAGATAGTTAAAAGCCAGCTATAACGAAAAATGTTTCGAATAAAAAGAATAATAAATATGTACCCACTCTAATCCTATTGGAAATATTCATTGGAAAATAAATAAGTTTAGCTATAAAAGGCTTATTTCAAGTTCTTTTATTCAACTAATGCAGGAAGACCAATTGCGTCTTATTTATAGTGAAAAAACATGATTATAAGCCCTCCATGTGAAAACCAGTTTTTTACCAAAATACCATCTTTGAATATACGATATGAGGAAGTCAAGTTTTGGCTATTAAACCTAGAAAAAAAGTATTCTAGTGAAAGATGAATGAACCTGGTAAGCCATGTATCCGTGAAACCGCACTGTATATTTTTGTCCCCGTGAAACTGCACTGTATATTCTTGTGCCCGTGAAACTGCACTGTTTATTCTTGTGTATTTCCTTGTATATCTCTGTTCGGGGCAATTAAAAAGGGCACTAGCCACTCCAATTTCCAATCGAACGAGCCTTTTTTCGAAGTTTCTACGACAACTACTTCGATACGAAGTGCCCAGGTGTGAAAAAAAAACAAAAAAAACACATTGTACCTACATAATTCTTTACTTAGGCAGCGCTATTGCGCTGCCTATGATCAAGAGTGAATCAGGGCTGTCTTGTATTCCCCTTTAGACGGATTATGTTGATCGATTTTGTATTAAGTGACACAGGAAAGCCAATGGGCGACCACGGAATCAAATGGGAGGAAAAAATCTCCTGGACTTAGATTATGCTGATGATTTATGCATCCTAGAGGAAAGTGTGAGCAAAATGAAAGAACTTTTAGAGGTTTTGCGAGTTCAGCGTGCTCGAAAAGGTTTGAAAAATAATGTTAAGAGGAGTAAGTCACGAATACTAGGAATGAGTGGAGATGAAAAGTTGACGTTAGGTGATGAAAAGATTAATCAAGTGGGCAGTTCACTTACCTCGGCAGTATTATTAGTAAAGATGGTGGGAGCAGTGAAGATTTCAAAAGTAGAATAGCCAAGGCTCTGGGTGTTTTTTCATACAATTAAAAAAAGTTTGGAAGAACAGGAAGATAAATCTGCAAACCAAGATTAGAATATCAGAAGCTACAGTGATGACAGTAGTCAAGTATGGCTCTGAAGCATGGACGCTTCGAAAAGCGGATGAAGATTTGCTAGATGTACTCCAGAAAAATTTCTTAAAGATTGTACTGGGTACCTAGATGACTGACCGTATGTCAAACAATAGGCTGTACGAAAAATGTGGTTCAATACCGCTCTCTAGGGCTATAATGAAAGAAAGGTTGAGAAGGCTAGGGCACGTTTTTGTGGATGAAAGATGACAGATTACCAAAGATTGTTCTTTTTGACCAACCATCTACGGCTAAACGGAAAGCAAGTCGTCCTCGTCTGGGGTCGGAGGACATCATAAATAAAGATTTAAAGGAAATAGGAACTTCGTGGGAAGGTGTAATAAGGGAGGCTTTGAATAGACTGGTATGGAGGAGGAGCATGCGTAACTGTGTTGGCCTCAGGCGGCTTGATGCTGTGGTGAGTTTTTAGTAGTAGTAGTAGTAAAAAATTGGCAATGAATAGCAATTCTGGTAAAAAGTCCTTTTTAATATTAATACTAAAGAATTAAGGTTGGATAGAGAGGAGTATTATTGTTTGTATGGATTGAAATTCTATGAAACCTTTGATCATCTACATACCTGAGGCATCACAACCTCTATGATAGGATTTCTTATCGATAAATACTTTACATACATTTGTTAGAATACATTAAATTACCACGTAAAAATAGAAAAAGAAAATAACACCAAATAAAATTCCTGAAACCAAGTTACTAGTAGTATTTGCCATCCCAAAGACATTTCCTGGCGGGGCTGAGGATAACCTGCCTTGCATTTTCCACCTCTGTGCTGGTAGATATGGAAATGTAACATTTTAGCTGAATAGTGATACAATTTAATTAATTCCTACCCCCCCCCCCCACCTCTTTCAACATTCATTTGAAGCATTATGAAGAGTAAGCAGTTTGTCCATTAAAATATACGTTTTTAGGAACCTACCTTACCCCCGCCGAAACAATGACGCACCCCCCCTCCCAGTCTCATTATAGTTGATGCGCAATTACAGGTCCCCAGACATAGCCTATTTGCATTACAAATAAAGTGAGTCAACTTGGTTGAATCCAGTACTGCCACCGTGTGGCATTACTTCTTTTGCAACTGGGAAGCCTAAAATATAGTTATTGATACTTTCAAATCAATTAGCTTCTCAGAATTCTAAATTGATTGCAAATTCGTCCTCGTCAGGATAATGTCGTAGTTTGGTGCCCTAAAATACCAAAAAAACATCACTTTCCCCTGACCCAGTCTGTATGGTCACTTAAAAAAGAGCTTTAAATTCATTTTTGAATGAGCTCCCTCCCAATTATTTTGGACCTTAGGTTTGATACAATCAACCCGGTGAAAACAAAACAAATAAACATGCATCGACGATATTTCTTCTGAAAAAAAAATGCAAAATTCCAGATTTTGAAGATTAGTTTACGGAAGCAATAAATCTTTCTGTAATTTTGGTTTGAGTTTGATTTTCTTTTAAGATTAAATGCATAATAATTAAATATATTTTTGGTTAAATAAATCGATCCCTATGCCAGGGATCCTTCTCGTTTAAAAATTACTGTAAAGTGTTTCATTTTGTATGCAATTTAATTGCTCTTTTTATTTGAGAGTTTTTTCCTAATAGTATTAAAAAAAAAACTTATTCCTACGAAAAAAAATTCCTGAAATACATTCCTTGTCACCACTGATATTTTGACGTTTAGAACAACCCCCCCTGGACAATTTTCTGCCAGCGCCCTTGCTGCATTGCCCATCAGCTTGTTATCTCCGACACCTTTAAGGATTTGGATGGATGGAAGGACAAGTAGCCCCCCCCACGCCCATTTTTCCCAAAATGCATCCAATAAAAATGTTGAGATAGTCATTAAGCTAAAAATTCCTCAAAGTCAGATAACAAAAACTCAGATGTTGTCACAAACCCCCAGGGCCCGGGGGAAGGCGTTGTAAGTTATGACCTGGGGCATATATGGTTCTTATGAAAGGGATGCTCGTACAAACTTCAGAGAGGGCTCATTTGATTGGAAATTAAAAAGTTCGAGCTTACTTTTTAATAGTCAAAAGAGATCCGAAGGCAGCTAGCCCCTCCCCTCCACGTCGTCTTACTTCCAAACCCATCTGATGAAAATCTTGAGATAGACTTTTTGTTAACAATAGTTCAAAGGTCAGATAAGAAAAACTCTGGCGTCAATACAACCCCCCAGGGCCCAGGGGAAGGCGTTCTAAGTTATACCCTAAGGGCATGTATGGTTCTTATGAAAGGGATGCTCGTATTAACTTCTTAGAGGGATCATTTGATTGGAAATTGAAAATTCTAGTGCACTTTTTAAGAGTCAAAAGATTTAAGGGCAACTAGCCCCCCTCACGCCCATTTTGCCTAAAAATTTCCAATAAAAATTTTGAGATAGCCAGTTTTTTGGAAAATGTCCAAAAATTAGATAACAAAAACTCCCCTCAGGGCCCAGGGGATAGGCTTTGTAAGTATTTCCTGGGGACGTATATATTTCTTATGTAAGGGATGCTTGTATAACCTTCGGGGAGCTCATTTGATTGGAAATTTCTTGTTCACTTTTTAAAAGTCAAAAGAGATCGGAGGGCAACTAGCCCCTCTTTCCACGCCCTATTTTCCTCAAACCCATCCGATAAGCCATTTTTTCAGCCATTTTTTCAAAATAGTTCAAAGGTCAGATACCAACTCCGGTGTCGACACAGCCCCCCTGGGCCTGGGGGTAGGCTTTGTAAGTTGTGCCCTGGGGGCATAAATGGTTGTAATGGAAGGGATACTTGTACATACTTCATAGAGGGCTCATTTGATCTGAAATTGAAAGTTGTAATTCACTTTTTAAGAGTTAAAAGTGACTGGAGGGCAGCTAGCCTCCCCCACTACTCCATTTATTTATTTTACAGCGGCACTTCATATAGAAGGGGTCGTCGTATGATTTTCAAGGGGGACTCATCGGATTAAAAGTTGAGATTTCTAGTGCCCTTTTTAAGAGTCAAAGGTGATCGGAGGGAACTAGCCCCCCCCCCCAAAAAAAAAGCTTTTTCCCAAACACATCTGATAAAAAAAAGTTTGAGGTAGCCACTTTGTTAAAAAATAGTTCAAAGATCATGTAACAAAATCTCTTTTACGTATGGCCATTTCGTTAAAAATAGTTCAAAGGTCAGATAAGAAAAACAACTGTGTCAACACAAGCCCCCCCCGGGGGGCCCAGAGCAGCTGTTGTAAGTACTGCTCTAGGGGGATATATGGTTATTATGGAAGGTATGCTCGAATAAATTTCGGAGAGGGTTCATATGATTGGAAATTGACAGTTCTCGTTCACTTTTTAAGAGGCAAAAGAGATCGGAGGGCAACTAGCCCTTCTCTCCACGGCCTATTTTCCTCAAACCCATCCGATGAGAACTTTGAGAGAGCTATTTTTTCAAAATAGTTCGATGGTCAGATAACAAAAACTCCGGTGTCGACATATCCCCCAGGGCCTGAGGGCAGGCACTGTAAGCTATGTCCTGGGGCCGAATGTGGTTCTTATGAAAGGGATGCTCGTATAAACATCAGAGAGGGTTCATTTGAATGGAAAGTAAAAGTTGTATTTCTTTTTTTCAGAGTGAAAAAAGATCAGAGGGCAACTAGCCCCCCACGCCTTTGGGTTAATCGGATGGATAAACCGATCCGCTGAAAATTTGAGGTGACCATTTTGTTAAAAACGGTTCAACCATCAGATATGAAGACTCCGAGGTCGAAACAAGACCCCAGGGTCCAGGGACAGGCGTTGTAAGTTACACTCTGGGAATATATTGGTTCTTATAGAAGGGATGCTCGTATAAACATCAGAGAGGGCTCATTTTATTGAAAATTAAAATTCTAGGTTACTTTTAAAGAGTCAAAAGAGACCGAAGGCTAATTAGCTCCCCCTTCCCAGCGTCTTTTTTACCCAAGCCCCTCCAATAAAAATTTTGAGATAGCCAAAACTAGTCAAAACTAGTTCTAACATCAGACAATGAAAACTCTGAGGTTGACAAAAACCCATTTTTTCACTTTGAAACTAGTTTTGACACTTTGATCAACATTTGATTTTTTTTTTAAGTTAGATTTTGAAATTAGGAAGTTTTAAAAACTTGAAACTTTTTGCAATCAAAACCGAACAAAAACTAATTAAAAAAAAAAACTTTCCGAAAAATAAGTTTTCAAAGAAAGATAAAAGCTATTTTAAACTTAAGCTCAGCAGATACAAATACCTGTTAAAATTCAAACTCAAAACGATCAGAAACTATTCTTAAAGAATAAATGAAGCAATGCTCCTTTCAGCAAGCAAGTCAACTTGACAATAGCTGGACTAATATACGGTTCCTAATTTTCACAGTAAAATTTGTGATTGGTGAGACACTATTTAAAAATATGGTGGTTTAATTGGTTTGAACTTACATAAAATAATTTGAGGATAGTTTCAAGAACCATTCTTCTAAAGAAGAGCCATTGGTTATTTGTGTGTACGACACTGAATACTCTTTTCAGAAAAAGACAAACAACAACGTAGCCTAAATTTATAAATGTACAAAAATACATGGTTAATTTATTGCATATAAAGTTCAATTAGAGAAACATATCACAAGTAGATTTTATGTTTTATGATTCAATTTTTTGGCAAATGTTATTTGGTTTGATAAACATTATAAAATATTACTCTCTAAAAATTGTAGCCTACGAAATTTACATCACAATGAATCAATAACAAATTTAATAATTTATTGTTTAAAAGTCTATAGGTCTAAGCTAGTATATAGCTACTTTTTGCACCGAATGTGCGCTAAATGGAGTCAAACAGGGATGATGCTGTCAAGTGTATCAGAATAGCTGAAGAAGCTATCAGAGTTGGTAATTTGGAGAAGGCTGAAAAGTTTCTTGAGAAAGCAGAAAGACTTTATCCTCTTAAAAAAGCAAAAGGTAATAGTCTAGGTTGGGTTCATATTTTGGAAATTTCGGTAAATTTTTATCAAATCATATTATTGAGTAACAACTAAAGTGAATATACCATGCAATGCCTTTTTTATGCTGTTTATGATTATAGCCTAATAGGCTAATCATTTTTGTCGGAAATGAATTTTAGCCCCCCTCCCTGATGTGCAAACATATATCCTGAATTGACAGAAATAGAGGGGGGGTGGCTAAAATTGATTTGCATCAAAAATTGATTATTATATTTGTAAACAGCATAAAAAAGGCATTGAATGGTGTATTCACTTTACTTGTAAGTCAATAATATGATTTGGTAAAAATTTACCAAAATTTCTAGGTAAAATTCTACTTCTGGCTGTCTTGGAAAGGGGTTAGGTTAGGAAAATGAAACATTCAGGGATGGGTTTACAGGCTAAAGTAGGCTATGTAAAAGTGGCATAGCAAAGTAGCAATGCTACTCGGCAGTTATCAAATTTGCTGGTAGATTTGGTCTGACAAAACTATTTTTACATATAAAAATAACTTTTGCTGTTCCCCAAAAATCCCCTTTCATCAGGGTTACCACCCATAGTGATTTATCACTAGTGACCATCCACCCCTAGTAACTATGACTCACTGGTAAAATTCTACTTTAGCTAGGCCTACTTTTGGCTATCTTGGAAAGGGTTAGCCTATTAAACTTTCAGGAATAGGTTTACAGGTTAAACTATACACTGGGGGACTCCACCCTTTTACTTTTGGAAAAAATTACTTTATAAGCTTATATAGAAAGATACTATCCAATCTCCTTATAATTAAAAACATTTTAGTCATCTAGTTGGAAAATTAGGCCTGTCTGTATAGGAGAAATCTATAGTTGCCAACTAGTTGACAATAAATGTTGCCCCAGCAAATCTTTCATTTTCCAACAAGTTGACTAGCCTAATAACTTCTCCCCAGAAAAAGCTTAATTTTTCCAGCTAGTTGACTAATAACTTCTCCCCAGCTAAACTTAATTGTGACAACTAGCTGGAAACAAACAACCAACAATACTTTAGTGCCCAGTGCCCAAGAACCCAAAACATTTACTTTAGCACCCAAGAACCCATAGTGCCCACAGCTCCCAATTTGAAAGATAAATACAAGCACACCCAAGTATCAATTTATAAAACCAAATATTAAGTTATTTTACCTTTGGTACAGCAAATTCTTCTTTCCTCTTTAAATAGCAATTTAAAAAATTATCCTAACTTAACTTTGTAAATCACAGATGATGCTGGCATGCATAAAAGAATTCTACTAGTCACAAAGATTAGAGTCAGCAAAGCAATGTGTTGGCAAAGGGAACTTGACAAAGAGAGATCATATCCCATTCTGGGTGCTGGGCGCTAAAGTATTAATGAATTTGGGTTCTTTGGGCGCTAGTGGGTGCTGGGCTTTAAAGTATTATTGGTAAACAAACATTGCCCCAGAAAACAATTAATTTTCCAACAAGTTGACTAGTAACTTCTCCCCTTGCAGGAAGTTCTCATTTCCTTTAAATCTTTCTTTATGACATCCTTTCACCCCAGACAAGGACAAACTGCTTTCCTTTTATTCCTAGACAGTTGGCCAAAAAGGCAAATATCTGGCAATTTGTCATCCTTCATCTGCAGAATGTGCCCTAGCCATATCAACCTTTCTTTCATTATAGCCCTAGAAAGCAGGATTGAACCACATTTTTTGTACAGCCTACTGTTTGAAGTGTGGTCAGTCAGCTGGATACCCAGAACAATCTATAGGCAATTTCTATGGAAAACATCTAGCAAATTGTCATCCACTTTTTAGAAGTTTCTTTTAGGTTTGTATATACTGATAGGATCAATAGGGAGGGAGGCAGTGCTTCCACTTAGCTCCTACCAGATTTCCAATCGGTCTGTTTAAAAAGTCTGAAAATTCTGACACTCAAACACAGAAAATCTGACAATTTTTCCGACACCGCATTGGTCTAAAATTCAACAAATTTCCAACCACAACTGAAAAATCTGACAATATTCTGTTGTATTGGAATCTTTTTCTTTTTGCAAGACAAACTTTTCCACTGTCTGTCCTACAGCTTCTTCTCCCTCAGTGGTAACAAATATATCTTTACTGTTCAAAAAAAAAATCTGCCCCTTATTCACCCTCACTTTTATTTTTTTTCACCTCATATATTTTAAATAATTCATAGAAAATCCTTTTTTTCATAAAATACAAAACAAACTTTCATCATTTTTTTTTCTTTTTTTATCAGCTCTTTTTGAACTACACTGAAGAAACTCCTCAGCCGTTGCATTGACTTTTAAAGTTTTGAGTAGTTTTAAGAAGGAGGCATTGAACTCTAAATCATGGGACACATGTCTTTTTCTTTTCATGCCAAACTTGGCTTGCACAATTGAGGTAAGGGTCACACTTTTGAGTGAGTTTCTATGATCTGTTTTAACATCTTTCAAGTTTGACAAAAACTGCTCTGCAACAAAGTTAAAAATGGCAAGGTCAGGGGGTATTGGACAATGCTGATTATGTTAGAGAACCTCTGAGTATCATTTGGTGTTCTTATAGAAGCCACATGACACCAAACATCACAGACATCTGTCACATTTAGAAGATCAAAAAGGAATAAACTCCACCATTCCTCTGCTATCATTCTTCCATCCCACAACAGTGCACTATATCTCTGTAGGATCTTTTGCAGAAGATCAGTTTTGCCTATTTTGAAAGCTTTCATAGGGTCAAGGATCTCACACAACATAAACAGTTTGTCCTCAAATGAGAATCACTGCTTGATTTTCTTCACCACCTCCACATATAACTTACAAGCACATTCATAGATGACTTTCACTTTACGTTCATCTGCTTTTGTACTAGGATTTGACTGCAAAGTTTGAAGAGACTCATGAGCTGCCATCCCCAAGTACACATCTTAAGCTGGAAGGTCACTTGCTTTGTCAATGGGAAGGTTGATCTGATGTAGCTAGTTTTCATTAAATTTGTGGTAAGATTTCTTTGAAGTATCTCCACCTCTTATTTTATTTTGTGAAACAAAGGTTTTTTGTATTGGAAAAAGAAGATTTAAATTTGTAAACAGCTCCAGCACAAAGAGCTGGAACTCAAGTTGAATCTGAAGCAGTGAATTTGTTAGGGCTTGAAATACACTGTCATTCCCTTGAGTAGGATCCTAAGCTGCTACTCCCAGAAAGTAGCAAAATAGCTACTAAGCACATCCCAATTATGCAATAGTCTCTCAATGCACATCTGAAGAGACAGCCAACGTGTCAAAGAATCCAACCCAGTTCTCTGTAGGTATATTTTTATCTTGAAGAACACTGCAAATAAGATTGAAAATGGTTTCTGCTTTCTCATCACAATACTCAATCATGTCAAGGAGGTCTATTTGTATTTCAAACTCCTTATTGAAGAACAAAACTACAACAAATTTTCAAAAGTTTCACCTTTATGTAACTAGAGATAGGTTGTTTTTTTTTTTTTACTAAGAGAACAGTCCACCCATTTTGGTAGTTTGAAAATCCTTCTCCAGTAAAAAAAGAAAATCTAGAACAATTAAAAATCTGACCAATATCTGCTTTTTACTAAAAATATGACAAAATTCTGACGTCTGACACATTTTTTTTTGTCTGACAAGAGAGCCAAAAATCTGACAATGTTGGAAAAATCCAACATAGTGGAAGCACTGGAGGGAGGGTTGCTTGGTTGCCCGGATAACAACTAATATATTGAAAAGAGCATGAAATAAGAACAAAGTGCTGCTAAACTGAAATTTTACCATTATTTGGAAATTTGACTAATTTACCCTTCTATTCTTAGAGGTGTGTGCACTCACAGTTTCAAGTAGCCCAGCCTATAATAAATAGGCCAGGGTGAAAGCCTATTGAAAAAATAAAGTTTTGTTGGGGAGAAGTTACTAGTCAACTAGTTGGAAAATGAATTGTTTAAATAATGTAATGCAAAAAAAATAGGCCACTGGGCCTATACAAAAATCTTCTAAATTGAAAAAAATTGTAGGCACTTTCACTGTAGGATTTGTCCAGTTCCAGCTTGAACAAGTTTAATGAGTTGGCATTGGTGACTTCAAAGGGAGCTTGTTCCAGTGTTGTGTTACTTGGGTCTTGAATGCCCAACAGCCAATGTCCTTTTGGAACCTCTCCTCTTCAAGCTTGAGGTTGTGACCACAAAGGTTTGTGTGGCTGAAGCTGAGAACACCTTGTAGCCTGGATGTTTTTGTAGGCATCATAGCAAAGCTTGTATACCTCAATGAGATCTCCCCGGTGCAGTTGATAAGCTAGTGAAGGAAGTTTGAGCTTGCAGAGCCTATCTTTGTAAGGTAAGTTTCTCAAAGTCAGACAGAACTTTGTTATTTGTCTTTGAACTTTTTTGAGAGCTTTGATGTCTTTGTTGTAAAAAAGATGTGTAGTCCAATGACCATATTCAAGGATTGGCTGTACTAAAGTTTTGTAGAGAAGGCAAAGGGTCTTATCATTTCCAAAAGTGAAGTTGCACCTTAAAACTTTTGCAACATGATTCGCTTTCCCAATAATGCTGTTGTAGTGGGCCTGGAAGTTGATGTTGCTGTCAATGACAACTCCCAAGTTGCGCTTCTCCTGGCATGATGTGATTGGTAAGTCTCCTAGTCTATATTCATAGTGAATAGTAGGTTTCCCTATTGTTAGCTTGTGGCTTTTGTTGATATTGACTTCCATCAGCCAGTTGGACATCCAACTATTGAGCTGGTCAAGGTCCTCTTGCAGAGATTGTGCATCAGCAGCTGTTTTGATTACTTTATACAGCTTGGTGTTGTCTGCATACTGTAGAATCTCTGAGTTGATACCTTCTACTAGATCATAGAGATATAGGTTAAATAAGAGAGGGCCAAGGACCAAGCCCTGGGGAACACTGCTGATTACATCTACTTCAAGTGTGCTCAAAACTCCATCTACTGATACTGTTTCAGACCTTCCAATAAGAAACTGTTCAATCCAATCAACTGTGGTTCCCAGACAAAGGTTGTGGAGTTTGTATAAAAGGCAATGATGAGGTACTCTGTCAAAGGCCTTTTTAAGGTCTACTTAAATGACATTGACTGGATAACCCTTATCTGTATGCATTATTCAGTTTTCCACTGCCATAAGAATCTGTGACTGCAGACCTTCTCTTCAAGAACCCAAATTGCTTGCTAGTGATTATCTTTCTTTAGCTCATATGCTCAAGGATGTGGTCAGATATGATAGATTCCAGTATTTTGCAGGTTAGACTGATCAGGTGGTAATTTAGAGGATCTTGGCGGTTTCCCTTTTTGTGCAATGGTATCACTGTTGCCTTTTTCCAGATACTAGGCAGTTCATTTGACTGTAAGGATTTTTGAAAAGTCATTGATAGGGGCTCTGCAATTAGATCTGTGGTTTCTTTTAACACTCTGGGATTAAGTCTGTCTGGACCTGGTGATTTGCTTATCCTTAGCTCTTTGAGTCTCTTCGGGACCACCTGTGGGTCTGTCTTGACCCTGGGTGTTTGGTCAGAGACTATCATTATCAGGGTTTGTAGTGATGAATAGGTTCCTGGATGAAAATGGTAGTGAAATATGTGTAGTAAATCTCTTTTTTTGCAGATCTTTCAATCAGGAGTCCAGTTTAGGGTTTTTTTAAGCTTGGAATATCTGGCTTCTGGGGCATTGTTTGTTTCCAGCTAGTTGGCAAATTTAAGTGTTGCTGGGGACAAGTTATAAGTCAATTAGTTGCAAAATAAATTGTTTTCTGGGGCAATGTTTGTTTCCAGCTAGTTGGCAAAATTAAGTATTGCTAGAGATAAGTTATTAGTCAACAAGTTGGAAAATGAATTGTTTTCTGGGACAATGTTTCTTTCCTTATGAACTACTATTCATAAAGGAGTTTGAAAAAAAAAGTTGCACACCTCCACAACATCTTGGCTTTCAAAATGGCATTGGATGTGCTGTTGCTCTTGTAGTTGTTTCTTATGCTCTGCTTGATGCTTCTTTTACAACTAGTTCACTCACCTTGACAAGTCATGATGTTTGCCATGCCTTTGACTCCCTAATCCACCCCCTTATGCTTTTAGGGCTGCTAAAAGAGGAGTAAGTCTGGCTATAATCAGATCTTAAAGGGATTTGTATGCTAAGCTATGAGTCGAACTAAAATCCCTCTTAAGAAAGAAGAAATGGCAAGATCACTGAGATATCTAATTTGGATCTGCAGTTCAAATCTCATCAAATGTCTTTATTAACAGATCCTACTATGGGTGTTGCTATACATTTAGGGGTGAGAGGCTTCAGAATACATATCTAATTCCGTTTGGGTGTTTGTCTGCAATTTTAAACCAAATTCTTTCTACAAAGGCCAATCTAGATTCTATATTTATTTCCTAGAGACTATAGGTATATGAAGCTTTTAAATAAGTTATTACTCCATGCTTACATTCTTTGGACAAGAGATCAGAGATAATTTGGTAGCCAGGCATTTGATTGTGCATATATTATAATCTGCTCCTGGTATTTGTAGGGCATACTTCAGTTAGTAGAACCAGGTCATAATATTTACTGTAAATTTGACTTCTGAGTTTGTTCATTTTGTTAGTAAGTTTGTTCACATTGGTTGGTAGAGCACAAAAATCTGGACTTACATGTCAGCAGTTGTTGGTAGCTTGTCCTTGTTCTAAGTGGGTAGAATCTGTGGTTTGGCAGAAAAAAAAAAAATCAACATTGATGTAGAAAATTCTACTCAAATCTTCTGAGGTGACACACATTATTAACATGGAAGGTGCAGTATCAGATGGACATGTGTTATCTCAGATTTTACAGAAACAGTTAAAAAATAAAAATGTCACAAAGGCACAACTATTAACACAATGTACAACCATATGATAGCTTCACATTTGCTTGTTTGTTGCAGTGAATTCACCCCTGCTAACCCTAGAAAATGCTGGATAAGTGACATCAGACATAAGCAAAATTCAGTCTTTCCACAAACAAAAAAATATGAAATAATATATAGAGAACTGAAAACGTTAGTATTTGTGAAATGTGACATATCTTTAGAAATTTTTAAATCAGCTGTTTACAGTGGACTGTGTGTGATTATTGTTGGTATTTACCTAGTTGTCAATATAATTTCAGTTAACAAGCTGCTGGATCACTATTTGCTGTTATCTTTTACAGATTAAGTTTGGGGACAGTGGCACTAATTCAAAAACGTTTTGGGGGGAGGGGATGGACAAAAATTTGCTTTTTCGAAATCTTGGAGGGGGGGGGGGGTACATTTTTGTTCAGTGAAAATAGCAAAAAATGAGTTTTAATAAAAATCTTTAAATAGAGTATTTTTCAAAATTTCTGTTCGTTTTGGGTTTCATTGTTGAATATGAATATCAAGCTTAAAACAAACAAAAAAACATTTTCCTATTGAAGTATAAATGAAACTTAAAACGGACAGAAAATTAAATAAACAATCAATGCAAATAAATATACAATAGATATTAATGTAAATTAATAAATAAATCTTAAAACGAGTGAAACTTAAATTGAATATGCAAATCAAGCTTGAAACAAACAAAAATCACCACAAACAAGAGTTTGGGTATGACCTCCTTCTCTCACCGTAAAAGTCTAAAACCTACTGCGTCATTGGCGCTTTACTGAAAACCAATTTTATGACAAATATTTTCTTTTGTACTTAATATTGAAAATAAACATTAAAATTATAGTAACATTTTGAACTGATGAGCTTTCAGCAATTAATATCATTATAAATCAAATATTCAGTTTAATTTATTAGCTCTTTTTAAAGTTGTTAAAGACGAATATAGTTTCCCTACAAACAAGTGTTTGGATACTGCCTCCTTTCCTAACTGTAAATAAAAACCAAAAGCCTACTGCGTTATTGGCGCTTAACTGAAAACGGATTATTTTACAAATATTTTCTTTTCCAGTTCTTACAGAATTGAAAATAAAAATACAATTACAGTGAAATAAATTCTTGAACTGATGGATCTTTCAACAATTAATATCATTATACATTAAATATTCAATTTGATGTTGTTTATACTTTCCAAGACTGTTTAAGATGCATAGTTTTCAGTAAAGCGCCAATGACGCAGTAGGTTTAGACTTTTATAGTGAGAGAAGGAGGTCATACCCAAACTCTTGTTTGTGGTGATTTCTGTTTGTTTCAAGCTTGATTTGCATATTCAATTTAAGTTTCACTCGTTTTAAGATTTATTTATTAATTTACATTAATATCTATTGTATATTTTTGTTTTAAGCTTAATATTCATATTCAATCTAATTATTACTCGCTTTAAGATTTATTTATTCATTTATATTATTACTTGTTGTATGTTTTTGCTATGATTGTTTATTTAATTTCTGTTTGTTTTGGGTTTCATTTATTCTTTAATAGTAATTTCTGGTCGTTTTCAGTTTGAATTTTAAAAGGTATTAGTATCTGCTGAGCTTAAGTTTCAAATGGCCTTTACTTTTCTTTGAAAAACTTATTTTTTGGAAAGTTTTTTTAAAATTAATTTTTGTTTGTTTTTGATTGCAAAAAATTTCAAGTTTTTAAAAATTCCTTATTTCAAAATCAAACTTTAAAAAAATCAAATATTCATCAAAGTATCAAAACTGATATCAAAGTAACAATATCAAAGTGAAAAAATGGGTTTGTGTCAACCTTGGAGTTTTTATTATCTGATGTTTGAACTATTTTTACCAAAACTGCTATCTCAAAATTTTTATCGGATGGGTTTGGGGGAAAAGGGCATGGGGGACTAGATTAAGCTTCAGTCTCTTTTGACTCTTTAAAAGTGAACTAGAACTTTCTATTTTTAATCAAATGAGGCCTCTCTGAAGTTTATATGAGTATCCCTTCTACAAGAACCATATATATCCCTAGAGTATAACTTACAACACCTATCCCTGGGCCCTGGAGGATTGTGTCGACCCTGGAGTTTTAATATCTGATGGTTGAACTATTTTTAACAAAATGATCACCTGAAATTTTTATCGGATGGGTTTATCTATCCGATACACCCAAAGGCGTGGAGGGTGGGAGGGGCTAGTTGCCCTCAAATCTTTTTTTACTCTGAGCAAATGAACTGCAACTTTTAATTTCTATTCAAATGAACCCTCTCTGAAGTGTATACGAGCATACCTTCCATAAGAACCATATATTCTCCCAGAGCAATATTTACAACACCTGCCCCGGCCCTGGGGGGTAGGGGGGTTGTGTTGACACAGGAGTTTTTCTCATCTGATCTTTGAACTATTTTTAACAAAATGGCTACCTCAAATTTTGTATCAGATGTTTTTTGGGAAAAAGGGCTTGGGGGGCCTGCTTGCCCTCTGATCACTTTTGACTCTTAAAAAGGACACTAGAACTTTTGATTTCCAATCGAATGAGCCCCCTTTGAAGTTTATACGACGACCCCTTCTATATGAAGTGGCTCTGGGACTCTTAAAATGTGAATTACAACTTTCAATTTCCAATCAAATGAGCCCTCTAGGAATTTAATACGAGCATCCCTTCCATAACAACCATATATGCCCCCAGGTCATAACTTAAAACCCTTGCCCTGAGGGTTTTTGGGGAGTGTCCTCCTCAAAAATATATTTTCTATTTGGAAATCAACTACGCTGAACAAAATGGCTATCTCAAAATTTTGATTGGATGTGTTTGGGGGAATGAT
>JAQQPU010001637.1:7323-24292 GCA_029168905.1 Artemia sp. Kazakhstan ARC1039 | reverse complement strand
GGGGGGGGGGGGCTAGTTGTCGTCCAATCATTTTTGACCCTTAAAAAGGACACTACAACTCTCGATTTCCATTCGAATGAGCCCCCCTTGATGTTTCTACGACGATCCCTTCCATATGAAGTGCCTCTAGGAAAAAAAATAATGATAATAATTAAACATTGGAGCCGTATAGCCTTTACTATAGGCAACGCTATAGCGTTGCCTCTGATTTTCTCTCTTTGTCTTGTCATGGAAGGGCAGTTTGCCTTTAGATCTTTTATTCCAAATGTAATGAACTAAGAATTTTGATATTGCACTGTTTAGTTCAAATAAGAGGACAAACTGCATTATTCTTCAAGAAACATTGAATGATAGTCATTTTTTTTTTTTTTTTTTGAGGATGACATTTTGAGGGAAGGAGCAGGAGAAGTGTTTTGCCCTAGGCCTGGACAAGGCTCTTTGCAGCCCTGCATATGTGTACAGGAGTATTATTTAAACAGGAAATATCAAAACCGTGTTTGTTGTTGCTCTTTGACTTGTACAATATGATTGCCATTTTTTTTCAGAGGACTGAAAAGTAGACCTTGTACATGGATTAATGTATTTAGCTCACCTTGAAAAAGTTTTCTGATTGAAAAAGTTCCTCTCTTTGTTTGTAATTGGAAGCCAAATACTTAGTTGTGATATTATAAAACATGAAAAAGGGCACTCACAGTATTTAACCCAGTTATGTGAAATTATTTATTATATGTAAAGACATGTGTGGAACCGGGTCCAATCTAGGAGGGGGGGGAGCCAAAATAAGAAAATGTAGGTCTTACTTATTGAGGGGTCTTTTGAACCAATCTCAGGGAAGCCCTATTATGTGTATATGTGTATATGTATGATGAAAGATATGTCATTTCAAGTGGTCATAGTACAAGTAAAGCATGCAGTACTTTTTTAAAAATTTTATTCTCTGTATTTTAGACCTCATTGAAAGAATAAAAAATATGGACAAAGAAAATATGACTGAGCCTAATACTGGAAATGGTTATGATGGTGATGCACCCTCTAGTGCTAGACAGAGAGGTGAGTCCGTTTTGCTGCTTCTTTAAAACATTTTAAATCAAAAGCAGTTATAATATATAGAGGTGAAAGAACCTGCCTATGTGTCATTGGACCTCCTGTTTTAAGAAGAAGAAAAAGAATTTAAAGGTGATCTTTAAAAAATTTGTAGAATTTAAGGAAATAATTGAAAGAAAGAATTGACCAGATCAGCTTCTAGTCGTTTATGCCCCTGTCCTGAGATATCTCTTATGGAAAGTAATCTCCATAACAAGGTGTGATATTAGGACTTAGGGTGCTATTAGGATATTAGGATTTTTTATTGTTTAAAAAGTAGAGTTGTTACAAAGAGTCAAACTTTAGCGTAAAGAGCGAGGCGTTGAAGAGTGGACAGCCCCTTTCATGTATGAAATAATTTCTGTTTTTTATAAGTTTTAACGTTGCTCCTTACTTTCAGTTAAAAAAAGACTTGTTCTTTTTATTTAACTTCTGAACGTTTTTCAACTTATGCAGGTTCAAATTTGGCTCACCATAGATGAAAAATTAAAACGAAATTTGCATATTAATTTTGGCAGGTTTATTCCGTATACGAAGGGTTGCCCCCTCCTCAATATCTTGCTCTTTACTTTTAAAGAAGCTTCCTATTCTAATTAAACGGCCCCCATGTTTCAGTAGCCACTCTTAAAAAATCGGGAAAAAAGTCAAACTTCAACATAGAGAGCAAGGTATTCAGGAGGGGGCAATCCTTGATGTACAGAATAATTTCTGTTCATTTTTTTATAAAATGTTGGTAAATCTGGCTCAACCTCTATACCCCTTCCCCTCACGGAAAACTCCGTGGAAATCTCATCCAACGTAAAGTGCACCCCCCTCCCCCATCAAATTTCCTTCAGTTCTAATCTTCCTAAGAATCCCCTCTCCCTGTAAAATTGCTTGCAGACAATTCAGCCTGAAAATGTTTCCTTGGCATTCTTTCATTTGAATAAGACTTTAATTTCTAATCAGTTTCTCAATCACTCCAGAAATGCCCCCTTCCGCGGAAGTTATTTCTCGGAAATCGAAATACGTGGAAAAATGTTCCCCTGGAACATCTCCACATGAAAAATTTGGCAAAGAGAATATAAGACAATTAAAAAGAATTTGTATTGTAATTCTGTCAAGTCCCCCCAGTGTAACATTTTGGCTGGAAAATTCACCCCCCCCCCCTCCCTCCCAGAAATTTCCCTCCCCAAGGAAGATTCTCCCTATAGAAATCCACCCCAAGCACAACCCCCTCCTCCCGAAAAATGTATGTATACTTCCCAATAACAAATACTAGACATAAACAATGGGCAAATTTCATAACTTACAGGCCTCTCCCCATGGACTTTGGAAGGTCATTTTACACCTAAAGACATAGTTATTTGGTCTTTCAACTATACTGAACAAAATGCCTATCCCAAATTTTGATCAAGGTTATTTTGGGTACCCAACTTACTGACTTTTTTTAATGTAGGCTGTAAAAGAAACGTGGTTCAATCCTGCTTTCTATGGCTACAATGAGAGAAAGGTTGAGGTGGCTAGGGCACGTTCTGCAGATTGCCAAAGATTGTCCTTTTTGGCCAACCACCTAAGGCTAAATGGAAAGCAGGTCGCCCTCGGTTCGGTTGGGAGGTTGTTGTAAGGAAAGATTTAGGAAATGGGAACCTACTGGGAGGGTGTTAAGAGGGATGCTTTGAATAGATTGGGATGGAGGAGGAGCATCTTTAGCTGTGTTTTCCTCTGGCGGTTTGGTGCTGTGGTGAGTTGTTAGTATTAGTAGTTTATGAGTTGCTTCAACGAAAATAAAAATTGATTGTCGAATTCTGAGAAACAAGTAAGGCTGCTGTATACTATTTCCTGGACTGCTGTAGGGGTTTGTCATTTTTTTTTTAAATTTTTTATGTTGCTTTTTTTTCTTGTTTGTTTGGGTAAGATTGAATGGTGATTCTAGTCGTTCTTTATTCCTTTGATATTTCTTTATTCTTATTTTGTTATTTGTTGTTCCTTATTTGTTATTATTTATGTTTATTCATCATTTGTTCATAGTATTCTTTATTTGTTATCTCTTTATTTCTTTGTTATTGTTCTTTATTTCTAAATTGCCTAAGCATTACAGATGCACTCCTTTTCAATATCCAGTTTTATTGGGTTGCTTCTTGTAGAAAAAAAGAAGAAGAAAAGGAACTCCAGCTAATACAGGCTGATTCAGGTGATTGCATTACTGCCAATGTCAGCTGAACTGGCGCCAATGCATAAAATTGCTGGAAATCCATACCAGTGATTTGTTTTTATTTTTTTGATTTGTTTGATACCAGTGATTTGTTTGATGTTGGCAATCACATCTCTGTTTTTCTTTCAAGGTCGGCCGCGCTCAAAGTCGAGAACAAGAGCTCAAAGCAATAGCAGCAATGAGGCAGAATATTCTAAGGAAGAGGTTGATGCTGTCAGAAAGTAAGTTAAAATAATTGAATTCCTAGAATCCTTTAGCTGAAGATTCACCTCCTGTCAGTCTCTCATGTTGCTTGGAGTACTCTGCCTGAGTCATCCTAAAGGCGTCACTCGTTTCCTGCCTTTAGAAAAATTGTAGAAATTATTACCGTTCAATTGTTTATATTACCGTTCATTTACCGTTTATATTATGTTCAATTGTCAAAGTGAATAAGTTTACTCATATGTTGCAGGTCAGGCAGGGGGTTACCCACTTTCGCCACCTGATGTACATATCGGAGCGTCACGTGTGACAACGGTTCCGCCACAGGTGGTGGAGTCGCCGCAATACTTGGCATAGTTTCACCATGATTGGCACGCACCATCTGTTCTTCTTAAGACCAGATGAATTATTTAGAAAGCGGAAGATCATTATTTAGAAAGACCAGATGACCAGAAATTAATTTGGTCTTCTTAATAATAAGTTGGTATTACAGATCTAGATTATTGATTACTGCATTATCTGCAGCTCTTGGGCTTCCTAATCCATGATGTATCTCTAGATTATGGAAAGTTGCAGAGTTGAAAAATCCACTCCGGCTCTATGATGTTTATTCAGAAACTGTAAAAGTTAATTGGAAGTAATTTACAATGATCCTATCCTTCTTAGTTGACAAAAACTTCAAAATCACCTCAAACTTAAATATTAAACCTGATGCATTTTGTGTTTGGATTTGCTTCTGAAAATTGGGGAGGCTATGAAGATCCCAAAAACGTTAAACTTAAAAAAGTGGAAACCCCTTTTGGAAAAATACATTGACATGCCCTCAAACCTCATTTTGAACATAAAGGCATGCTTTTTCTTAATCTCTACCTTCCCCCAAAGAATCTTATTTATGCCTTCCAAAATGGTTGCATAATGGATGCTATGGTGCACGCTGATCCAACCCTGGGTACAGCCCGGAAACATAAGAGCAGTAAAAATATTACCAGGGTTGTTTTTTGGGGTGAGGACTCTCTGGCCCTTATGTGGAGCCTTAATACCTCCATATGTGAAGGTGTTCTGCCCGAAATTTGAACAACACATGTGTTTTTGACAGTATTGTATCCTATTTGCAGATTCCGCTTACTGGTTGTGCTGTATTTATTATTCAACACCAAGTATAGTTGTCTAATTTTAGCCTATCCTAAATGACAACAAAATATTTGCCATTATTTTCTATCTAACTTTCTATCTAAAAAATAATAATCCTCCAAGCTCGTTTTTAGCCCTTGATGTCTTTCGGTTTCGGACAGTCGAATAGTTCAGGACTTCTTTGGAGCATATAAAATAAAGATCATCTGAGGCCAGAACTTCAGAAACTACTTTACATTCAAGCCTTCACTATAGTCTAAAGTCACCAGTAAGCTACCATTCACTAAAGTTACTTTTAGGCGCCTGGTTCTTTCTACAATGTAACTCAAACTGGCATATTTATGTTATGTGGGGTACGCATGTCTTCTCATTGCTTGAGTACTTATGTCCTGTTGTATGGACCCCTCCATTATACAATCCATAATATCTCAGTTATAATATTACAATTGTGTAGAAATGTGCTGCAAAAATCATATTCAGTGCAAATTATATGTCTTATGAATCTGCCCTCAAGTCGCTAAAAATGCCCTCTCTGTGAGCATAAATACTAACTTATCTTCAAGTTTAGACGCTCACTACTCGCTAGTCTGTAGCATTGTTCGTTGCTGTCAACTCCTTGCACTAACTGTCTGTTTATCCGTAGCAGGAATAAATTTGAAACCGTTGAGATGCCACACCATTTATTTTACAGGCTATTTTGTTCCTTCTTTTGTCAGTGCAGTTAATCATTCGTAGTTCGTTTACCTTGTAATTTTGTTGATTTTGAAAAAAAAATAGCATAAATTAGTTGCAGCTTAGGCCAAAATTAGGAAATATTTTTTATATTAAACGAATCTTAAATCTTGTAAAGAGTCATGTATACAGTAAGTGATATGCTTAAGCATTAAACACCCCATTCCCCAAGGGTTCCCTGGAAAAACCAAGGGAAGAAAGACATGTTTGTTTTGTACTTGTACCAGCAATAGTTTTTGCTTTTGGTCAAAATATTCTAGTAAAAATAAATAACATGGATGATGTGTACAATGAAAACTGCTGAAAAGGTATAAATATGCTGGACTACTGTAAAGCCAAGTGCCCAGTGAATGCGGATCCACTGAGATCCATCCATGGAAAAATGTTTTGGAAATTTCTTAGATGCAAGTTAGTATGAATTTTTGACAAATATTAAACATTGCCCCCGCTACTACTACTACTAACAACTCACCGCAGCACCAAGCCGCCTGAGGCCAACACAGCTACGCACGATCCTCCTCCACCCCAATCTATTCAAAGCCTCCCTTTTTACACCCACCCACGAAGTTCCCATTTCCTTTAAATCTTTCTTTATGCCGTCCTCCCACCCCAGACGGGGACGACCTGGTTTCTGTTTAGCCCTAGATGGTTGGCCGAAAAGAACAATCTTCGGCAATCTGTCATCCTTCATCCGCACAACGTGCCCTAACCACCTCAACCTTTCTTTCATTAATGCCCTATAGAGCGGTATTGAACCACATTTTTTGTATAGCCTATTGTTTGAAATACGGTCATTCAACCGGGTACCTAGAACAATCCTTAAGCAATTTCTGTGGAAAACATCTAGCAAATCTTCATCCGCTTTTCGGAGCGTCCATGCTTCAGAGCCATATTTGACCACTGTCATCACTGTAGCTTCTAATATTCTAATCTTGGTTTGCAGACATATCTTCCTATTCTACCAGACTTTTTTTTAACTGTGAAAAAACACCCTGAGCCTTGGCTATTCTATTTTTAACATCTTCACTGCTCCCACCATCTTTACTAATAATACTACCAAGGTAAGCGAAGCTGCCCACCTGATCAGTCTTTTCATTACCCAACGTCACCTTTTCATCTTCACTTATTCCTAGCCTTAGTGACTTAGTCTTCCTAACATTAATTTTCAAACCAATTCTAGAACCCTGAACTCGCAAAACCTCTAAAACTTCATTCGTTTTGCTCACACTTTCATCTAGGATGCTTAAATCATCAGCATAATCCAAGTCCAGGAGACTTTTTCCTCCCCATTTGATTCCGTGGTCTCCCATTGCCTTTCCTGTGCTCCTTAAAGCAAAGTCCATCAAAATAATCCATATAAAGGGGGATAGAACACAACCCTGCTTAACTCCTGATTTAATACAAAACCAGCTGCTAACCTCATTTCCTACCTTAACCGCAGCAGTGTTATTCTCGTACATAGCACTAATCACTTTAATGTATTTGTCTGGTATACCATACAAGGATAAAACCTTTACTAAAGCTCTTCTATCAACAGAATCGAACACTTGCTCATAATCTATAAAACTGAGGACCAAAGGTGTTTGAAAACTCAGGCACCTCAATTATTAGCCTAAGAGTGAAAATGTCGTCGACACATCCTCTACCTTTTCTAAAACCGCACTGCTCTTCTCTTAAAACTTTGTCTACGGCATCTCTCAGTCTAAAAAGTATCATATTACTAAGTAATTTGCTACCTACAGAGACCAGACTAATGCCTTGATAATTACCACACTCACTTTTATCACCTTTCTTATAAAGTGGCTTAATTAAAGTTTTCCTAAAATCGTTAGGTACTTCCCCTTTTTCAAAAATCATATTCATAATCTTCAATAACTTATTTCTAACCTCAGAGCCACCATATTTAAGAAACTCATTTACCACCCTATCTGCACCTGGAGCCTTATTATTCTTTAATCCTTTTAGTACTGTTGCTAATTCCTCCTCACAAAACAAATCTTCCTTCACATCCAAGGTATCACAAACTTTTTCATTTTCCTCTATATTTTTTCGTGCAACTCTATCTCGGTTAAGCAAGTTCTCAAAATATTCGGCCCATCTCGCTTTAGTTTTTTCCTTATCGCTAATTGCGACCCCATTCCTATCTTTAACTGGGACAAGGCCGGATTGACTACTCCCTCTCAATTTGTTAATGTGCCAGTACAATATTTTACTATTATGCCGTGTAGCTGCATCTTCCAGATCCTCGGCAATTTTATCCATGGCCTCCACTTCACACCTCCTTAGTTCATACTTTAATGCCTCCTCACTTTGTTTACATTTCTTTTGTTTTCATACGATCTATCACTCAGATAATTCTTGTACAAGTCCTTTCTCCTTTCTATTAATTATAAAGCTTTTTCACTAATATTCTTAGCTGCAGTTCTAGCTTTCTTCCCTAATACACCTTCAGCAACTTCACAATTTTTTTTTTTTTTTAAATTATTCCAACCATCTTCCACATTATCAAATTTTAAACTCTCAAGCTTAGTATTCAACTGTTCCTGGAAAGTTTTTCTCAAATTCTCATCCTGGAGTCTACCAACATGATAACTTCCCGGGGGGTAGTTACCCTTCCGATATTTCAGCTCTAAATTTACCCTTGACACCACTAGATGGTGATCTTTACTTTTAACATCAATAACAGCACTCCTATATACCCTAGTATCTTGTATTGATCCTGCCAGTCTTCGGTTTACTATAACATAATCAATAAGGTTGCTGTCTTACCATCACGTGAATACCATGTTAACTTATGAGCCATTTTATGACCAAACACCGTATTGGTTATATTTAGATTGTTATACCTACAAAATTGCAAAAGTCTGTATCCATTACTGTTTTCTTTTCCTACTCCAAATTTACCTAGGCTGGGATACCATCTATCCCTATTTCTACCAACCTGAGCGTTAAAATCTCCCAGTAATAACATCATATTTCTACCTGGGACCTTGTCTATTTGCTCCTGTAACTGTAAGTAAAATTCATCTGAGTCACCAGTGTCTCCGTCAGTCGGTTCTACAGGGGCGTATACTACTATAACTGATACCCTGAACTTTCTAGTCATAAAATGAGCAATTAGTATTCTATTATTAATACCTTCCCAGCCTAAACAAGACTTAGCAGCTTCCTTATTCATCATGAGCCCTACTCCCTGTCTATGTACCCCATCCTTCCTGCCTGAGTAAACAAATTCTATATCACCTAATTTCATGCTTCCTACCCCTGGGATATGAGTTTCTGAAACTCCTAATAAATCCAGTTCGTATCGTCTGAATTCGTCAGTCAAAATGTCGGTGTGATAGTCATTTTTTAATGTCGTAACATTCCAAGTTCTAATTTTCATGTTCTTTAAATATAAAGCCAAGTGCCCAGTGAATGAGGATCCACTGAGATCCATCCATGGAAAAATGTTTTGGTAATTTCTTAGATGCAAGTTAGTATGAATTTGTGACAAATATTAAGCATTGCCCCCGCTCCATGGAACTAATTATAACCCAACGGAAAATGGAACTACTGGATTTTTTTATTACCAAACCCGTGTTTTTCCTCTAAATAATAATTTATTTTTAACTCACATCATATACAAAAATGATAATTGTGGAGTATAAAGAAAAAAGTGTGTAATACACTACATACATGAGTACATAACCAAAGAAAAGAAAAACGTTCAAGATACAAAAAAAGAAGAAAAATCTATGACAAAAGACAGACCAAGACTTAATGGAGCATCGTTTAATAATTTAGACGTTCATATTTGAAATGTTTGAATATTACCTGTTCATGAATTATCCTCATATTTCTTTTATTTCAGGATTAAAGCATGTAAAAATTACTATGAAGTACTGGGTGTTCAAAAGGACGCTGGTGAATTAGATTTAAAAAAGGCATACAGAAAACTAGCCCTTCAGTTTCATCCTGACAAAAATAAGACACCGGGAGCTGCCGAAGCTTTTAAGGGTTAGTCTTGTTAATTAATACTGTAGAGCATTAATTAATATTTGGAATTAATTACAGCCATCAACTCCCCAAAAAATTGATTTCAGTGCTTGCTTGTGCCTTGCCTGGCATCATTCCTGGCATCATTAGTCTTAAGTATTTTCACTTTTGACCAATCAGAGTTAATTGTATTTTCTATAAGCACTAATGATTGCCCTAAGCTATTTTGCCAATAGAAGCATCCATGTGACTGGCACTCTAGAAGCACGACATTGCTCCTAGGACCAACTTTCGGTTGTGCGGGACCTTCTGTTTAATTTTTCCAAACCAGCTTTAAGTAGGCTTTCTCACACCTGCTTAGGAAGTGGGGTCTCCCCTGTTGAGTGTATTTGATGTGAGGGACTGTGTCCCTGAAAGATTGAAAAAATGTTTTTTTTTTGCATTGGATTAGAAAATGTCTGATGTTTCTTGGAAATATGTTTTAGGATTAAAAGGGTATTCAAAGAATTATACAACCTTATTGCTTAATGAAGAAACCGCAAATCACTTGGAAAAACTATTTTATATTAATTATACATTTATTTCAAATTGCTTAGAAAGCGTATATTAATTAGTTTCAATGTTTATTTGGGATTCATCTTTTACCCAAGTGTGAAAGCTTAGAAAACCTCCATACAAGTCCAAGTGTTAGGAGGGGGGGGAGCAGAATGTGGGTGTTAAGTAAAAAAGTTATGAAGGGAATCAACACTTCAAAATTGTATTTTTCAAACCTGGATGGCGGTCTTGGGATAACCTTCGTTTTTTTAGTTGGTGTGTCTGCTCACAGTTCTTTACTCAAGGGGAGGGGGCTGCCATATTATATTTTTCCGGTCGGGTACGTACCAATGTGATTTTTTTTTAAGATAAAGCGTTTCATGAGGAGGGGGATCCTTTTAAATTTTCTGGACTGTTGCTCTCTCCCCCCTCCTATTTCCTTGCTGTATGCAGGTATTAGGGCGGGTACAAAGTCCTTAAGTTCAAGATATTAAAGAGAAGTTGAATATTGGATATGCGAAAATTGTACCTAACCGTGGAAAATATTCACGCCTAGCTTTAGTTAAAATGCATTTATACTGTGACCATTGTGTCTTGTTTTTAAGGTGTATGTATTCATTATTGAATAAGAAAGATTTGCGCCAGATTCGTATTGCTTATTTTAGATATTGCCAATTTTTGCTCTACCTTCCCAATTCATATCGTAATACACATTTTATAGAGAAGTATGGCGCTACCGACATTATTCAATCGTTTGAGTCGCTTAGTACTAATTTAACAAGACATGCCTGTGTCCCTAGGCCGAAATTGTAATATTATCCGTGTGATTTTATCTGAGACAAAGGTTTAAGTTGTCTGTGCGTGTCTGTATTTGCTTTTTCCTTTTATAGTTTAATCTACTTCGCTTGTTTTGTTAAAAAGTGGGCTGTAAATAAATTGTTGTTACTATTCTAAAATTAAATTTACGTTCCTTAGTCCCTTTTTGCTCTTGTTAAGAGATTGATCTCCTGAAGGCTGTAAGTAGACTGTTATTTTCTTTGTAGTCTCCTTTCAGCTTCAGATTTGCAGAATTAATTTATGCTTGACTAAAGCAAGAGATATTGTTGTAGACCAAAATATTACTGCCTGGACAATGTAAATAGCCTAGTCAAGATTGTAGCAATAGCTACAACATAGTAAAGAGTGAACCTTAATCCCAGTAACCGAAATTTTTAAAACGCATTTTCAAGATAACTATGTTCTGAGAAAAAATTTCTAATTACCACTGTTTCAGAAATTACAACCTTTTTATGAATTCAACTTACCAATAATTTGTAATTACGACAACAAGCTTCTTTTTTCTGAAAAGAAGAGCTTTAAACCCCTCAAACATGATATCCAGGTGAAATAAAAATTCAAAATTGAATTTTCAAAAATTCTCAACTTGAGTTTAGAGTCCCCTATCTTGAAGATGTTCAAAAGGCATTGTTTGTCACTGAAAGTGGCTTACATAACTTACGTTCTGCCTTTGCTAGAATGCGCGTGTCGTTTTTGGGGCCCAAACGTCTAGTTAAACGAGTGATTGAGCACAGCAACAAGTATTTAACAAACATTGTTATTCAAGACTTGATAGACTTGATTCAAGACCGTTAAGAACACTTACCTTTGGCCGTGGTAACTTAGGTTCAAAAGTTGAAAGACCTTTTAGTCTTAGAGTAGACTAAAAAGTCGGAAATAATAAATATAAATGTTGCATATTTTTTACTCATTTTCGAAATGGACTAAAAATTTTCGGGAAAATCTAAGAAAATAAAGGGGAAAGAGGGCTGCAAAACTTATAAGGATTCGCATAACTTGGATCTTTTTAACTCGTTTTTTCGACTCGCCGACTTTTTTATTTATGCATTTATAACTTAAGTCAACTTGATGTCTGTGTAATGTAAAACCCAATTCGTTTTGTGCCCCTCGTTTTCATTTATATTTATAGATACTTGAGAAAAAATTGTTTTCAACTTTTTAGTCCATTTTGAAAAGAGCTTAAACACATGTATTTATTATTTATGAGAGATTTGAATAAGTTTGGAAATATGTTATATTTGTTATTTCATTCTTTCAGATGCCAGATCGATTGTGGTGGATTTTGCTCTTATTTTCTGGGTTTTTGGTTTCAAAGGAATCAATTGACTGATAGCTTTTTGATTTAATAAGGGTGTTCCCTAGAAATAAAGATTAGTGGTAAAAAAGAAACTGTAAAAATTGGTTATCAAATTTTAAATTATGCTTTTAGAAACCAGTTTGAGTTAACTTTATAGCAAAACGTATACCTGGCTGGGGTAGGTAAGTAACAAAAGGTCAAATAACAATTGTACGTAAAGGCAATTTGAAGTCAATATTTCTATTGTGCTTTCAGTAAAAGAAATAAAAAAGGTTTTAATATCACTTATGTTTCAGAGCCTGTTTATTCTATTTGCAAATCTAATTCGAAGCTACAAATGAGCAATAGTGATCTGTTGTTGGTATTACATTAAGCAATAAGTTTGGTTTGTATTTTTCAGCGATTGGCAACGCCTTTGCCATTCTGAGTGACAAAGAGAAAAGAAGAAAGTACGATTTATATGGAGGTGACGAGAACCAGATGGATACACATGGGCATTTTAGACATTCATCACCTCGTGGGACTTACTATTCTACTAACTTCGAAGGTCTCCTTACACTTTATTTATTCTTGGTTTTAATAATAGTAGTAGTAGTAATAGTTGTATCAGATTTACGACGCTTCTTGACTACTGAGGTCCTTGTGTCGGTCTTGCAGTATGCTGCTGCAGTTGGGTTTCAACTCTAGGTCCCATATCACCTAAGATCATAAGATCACCCATATCACTAAGATCAAACCCACTGCGCCAATACAGGGCATCGTTGACATTCCCCTAGATGTATACCTTTCATTTCTACTACAGAGCAAATTGAACGAACCAAAAATGCTGTAATAAACACTAGAATGGGGGGGGGGGGGCTCTTTCGACATAGCCTAAGAAACTGCTCATATTGATACATCTTGTAAAAAATATGCAAATTAGAATCAGTATGGCTAGGAATTTACTGTGTGGAGTAAGTGTAATTTCTTCTGTCGAAACTTAGCTTTATGCCCGATTTTGAAGATTCTTGTAGGGATGTGGGGGCCCCTGAAAAAGGAATTTTGCTTACGTAGAAAAATTAAGAAGAAAATATATTACTGATTTGATATTAAATTATCAATCATCCAGGCTAGAAAATGTTCAAGCTTGTATTAGGGCTCGGCCATACGTTTGAGCCAAATAATTTGCTTAAGTTTGTTTTAAAAGTTCTGAAACGAACTAACCATGACAGCTAACCTAGATAAACAAGCGATGATTCTGCTTCGGAGATTTCAGTTCTGCTTTGTCTGGTTTTAGTCATTCCTTCAATATAATACAGTTGACGGTGCTTTAGTTATTTTTAAGGATAGGAGTTTACATAATGAGCAAGGGAAACCATAGAAATTAAAAAGAAAATTCAGTTTAATCAGTAAATAGAGATACTGTTAATCTTAATATCCAATTTATAGTGATACTAAAAAGAAGTTGAGCCTATTATCTGTATTGAAATGTCTGCTAATCTTTTCTTCCGTTGAATTTGTAACTAAACCATTAAATCCAGAAAGGTGAAAAGGTGCAAAAAAAGAAAGATGCTATTTCGAAAGTTTTATCAGATGTCTTCGGAAGCTATAGGGGGGCCGGGTACCAAAAGAATAGGAGGGAGGCTAGTTGACCTCTAATCATTTTTAACTCCAAAAAGATACACTAGAGCTTTCAATTTCTAATTGAATGAGCCCTCTCCAAAATTTTTAAGACCATCCCTTCCATACAAAGCTGTCCTGTGGAAAAAAAAACGAAAATAATACACTGAAGGTTTGTGGTTCTTACCATAGGTGACGGTAGAGTGTTGCCTCTGACATGCTGGAAATTTTGGAGGAGCTTTTAACACCTCGTTTTAGAGTTTTTCTAATATATATCAAAACTGGGTATATATTATAAAACGATAATCGCAAAAATGTGTTCGAATGTGATTGATTTTGTTAACCAGTTTTGGATACTAGTTTTTGAAGTCTGAGGGGTGCAATTGATAAGAAAGAACAGCGCACCTGTCTTATAGCGATACTGTTGAATACCAAGTAGAAGAGGAAATAGCTGAGCTAAAATGAGGAAAAAAAAAATTTGTGTATGTTGAGCTATGGTCTGCTTTGCGCAGGTACTGATCTCTTGATTCAGTCCCTTCGATTCGTAGTGCAATGCGTGATTGGGGGCAAATCATCCGACGCATCCTGTGTTCTTCCCCCAGATTTTTCCAGGTACCCATTTAGAGCTGGCTAGAATGACCAAGCCGATTTCAAAATATTTGTCTTAAGTTTCCACATTTAAATGTAACATTTCGTAATTTATACAAATATAAATTATTCCAAGCTGTGTTTCTTCTTTTCATTTATAAGCTTAACGCCAAGTTTTGTAGCAATTACAACTTAGTATAAACTGCTCCAGTTTTGCTGCAACTTTTATTTATAATATATTATATGTTTATATATTATATTATAATATATAATATATTATATGTATTTATATATTATAATATATTTATTGTATATTTTTTTAGCGGACATTAGCGCAGAGGACCTATTTCACATGTTTTTTGGCAATGGATTTCCTGGACAAACGGTATACACTCGACGAGGAAATCGTTGGGAATCTTCGAACGGCAGGTATCAAGACACGAGGCAATCTCAGCAGGTATTTTGCATTGGGATTGTAGCATTGTGCATTTTTGCATTGTAGCATTGTGGTGAAACAAAGTTCTAATTATTATTATTGCAATTAGGCTATGTGTTGTTCCCCATGATGCTCCTTGGCCTGGTTCCAACAGCTTTAAGTTCAATATCAAAGGTATGGGGAGCATTTGAGAACAGGAACTGGTGCTAATGTCGAAAAAATTACTAGCGCCATACACTCTTGTATTATTCTCCTTTTTTGTTTACCCTAAACTGCTGTATAGTTGTCTTTCATGTTCTTGTAGGTTCGCGGGAGGGTAGGGAAATCAGATAATGTAAGCAGTTGGCCTACCAGCCTGAAACGAGTTAGCCTACACAACCTGCCAAACTTTTTCCTATCCTTTCTAATCTAGGCTTATTGTATGGAGATTGAAACTGAATTAACATAATTCTTGAAAGAGAATAAATGCTGATTAACCATCCCTTGCAGAGAAGTTTTAGCTTTAACGCGAGACGGTACCTTCAAGGATCACCCTATCTCGTCTATTATGAACTTTTTTTAGTTTGTGTGGGCGAACTGTTTAAAATTAACCTGGTGATCTTGCCATAAACTTGCAGGCTTGGATAAGATATCCGATTAAATGAGAGGAAATCGGAAGCCTGCAATTTCCTGGAAATCTTAGAAAAAGTACTCAACTTCTTGGGTTTTGGGCCTGAGATAAAGATATTCAGTTTTAAAGAAACTTATATCATCAGAAAGTGTAGATTTGCTGTTGTTTTTATTATTATTATTAAATGGAGCAGAATTTTATTTTTAATGTTCATGAAACGGCAATCCCTGAAAATCTGCTTGCATACTTGCTAGGAAAACGCTAAAAAGACAGCTCAGGGAAATAATCATTTGAGCAATTTAACCGCTTTGGGAGCTCCTTGTGGTGCCTTCCTTTTTGATTGACAAGTTTGCCGACAAAAGGGATGTAATATTCCCCTGTCTTTTCAGCCAAGTTTCACAGTCAAGCCATAAGGTCTTGAGAGCTCTAGATGATGACTAGTCCCTTGGTTAAATTAGTTAATGGACCCTTTGTCTTTGTAACGGTCAGCCGACGCTGAGACTCTCAAAATTATTTTAAGATACCATATCGCCTTAATCCCATCAAAATGCAAGATCCATCAAAACCGAAAGAATTTGTTACTAATCTGTTACTTTGAATCTGTTTACTTTACAGAATTACAGAATCACAGAATCTGTTACTTTAAAGCGAGTGACATCTGCAAGAGCCTGTTCCAGATGTCACAAACTCCTAAAAAGTTGAAATCAGATCTCGCAGGATGAATAAAAGGAATTTGAATTTTATATTTCATAATATTTCTTGCTTTATCACAAATAATGAAATGTAGCCTAAAACAAGATAAAGCTTGTTTTTAAATAAAACACTTACATAATCTGGCAAAAAGAGACATGTGACTAGTTCAAATAATAGGTAAGGATCTAGTAAAAATCCGTTCAAGCTTTCTTAGAATACCAGGACATCTACATACTTTCATTCTATTTTTATTTCATTCTAATATGATCTAAAACCGGGTTGGTTAAACTTTTTCGCTAAAGTGCAGCATAAGAGTGCTCAAAATTGCTGCGAGTCGTATGACTATTGTCTAAATATAGCCAAAATAAAATTTCGTTATAATATTGATACAAAAACTGTTTCATAACGATGACGAAACAGTGCGATATTGTTTGCATAAAACCTTGCAAAATCTCCTTCAATAAGGAAAATGATACGATATATTTCGGCCAATAAAATTAAGTAAATCTATAATAAAAGATGGCCATAGAATCACGCCTCAACAAGCACACTGCTTTACCTCCAAACTTATTTAGCTGTTCGTTCTTCTTTAAACATGGCATTCATTTCCAATTTCTTTCTTTTTAGCGGCATTTATTGTTGATTCGTCGTCTACTTGTATTACGTAGGTCACACCTAACCTTATAATGGTCAAAAACTGTCAACTAAACTTGAGCTATGCGTTATTACTTTCGGTTAAGTGGAAGTGTAGCTACTTAAAAAATGGTCGGAAAATTTTTCTCAGAAATATTCTGAGGAATATAATCCAATAAAAAAATATTTATGTAAGATCGCAACATTTGTAGGAATATACTAATTTGTTCTGAAAAAAAGTACTGAATATGCAGAGGTGGATTGATGCTCTGTTTGGCAACACAGGGCCCAGGGATCAATCCACGCTGCATCAAGGGGTCCGCGCTACATCAAGGCTGAGTGACAGGCTTGGTACTGTTCATATAAAAAGGCCCGGTCCAAGGCCGTATCCAGGGGGGGGGGGGGTTACCCGGTTTGAACCCC
>JAQQPU010001636.1:0-65047 GCA_029168905.1 Artemia sp. Kazakhstan ARC1039 | reverse complement strand
TCACCTTATCTTGGACATTAGGTCAATGATGTGTACTGTAGCTGATGTTGTTTCTTTGGATTTCAAAGTCGCCGGCCAAGTTGCAAGTCCTCCTTTTTTTCTTAGCCAGTTCAACAGCACACCTTTGTTCCTCGTCTTATTTTCCAGCCAGAGGATATCTTGGTTGATTGTTGCGGAAGATGTACAAAAATGGATGGAGGGAAAGGAAGAATCTCTTTTGTGAGGCTCTCTGCAACTGCTTTCTCCTTTTCTTCGCCGTAGCTCAACTAAGCAGTAATGATACTCTTCAAGGCTGTTACTACAGAGCTCAGAAGATTGGTTCTAGGGACACCCTTTACTTTCTGAGTTTTTGTCTCGGAAGGGAAAGTTCAGAGTGCAACCTTTTTCACATCTTCTTTCCTGTTTCACAGAAAGTCCTCAACCACCTCTTTTCCTTTTGTGGCTACGCAAGTAATAGTAATATCAAAAACAATCTTCTCATCGTCCACAGCTTCTGACGTCACACTATTCACTAGGTCGAAGTCCACTCTGCTGAACGGATTGCCACATGTTGTGAAAATGTCTCGAACTCTATCTCGCGAAAGTTAATAGTAATCGCGTCGTCGTCGACTGATTGTCTTCGTGATGTTTCAATGTCTCTGTGGATACGTTGACTATTTGCAGAAAACCTTTAATGATGGCAGCGGAAATCGATAAGGTAAGAATCCAAGCTTCAGTCTGTCTCTCATCCATTTGTTCTCCTATTATTCCGGCTGTCGTCTTTGCATCCTTGTTCACTGTTCATTCCAAAATCTGATTGGATCAGGTGGCCGTGAACCTGGTGTGCGTTCTCTTTACTGCGAAGTATCCTTTCACACTTCCTGTGTACATAAGGAAAGGTTTGTGGTAAACTTCGCATGTCTGATAGGTACTGTATTAGACATCTTGTATACTGAGGATGGTCAGCCGCCACCAAGTATGGCAATATAATAATAATAATTTATTTTTGACCCACTATACATAAAATGAAGTGGAGTAACACAAGAAAACAGAAAAAAAATAAACAAACAAAAAAAAAAAAAAACACAAAGATACATTTAACAACAACACAATAAATAAATATTACACTCAATGCGCTGTGGCTACCCGGATAAGTGGGTGGTTAACATCCAAAGTAGCATAAATGTTCTCTTGAAGACGGCTACTTTGTCTGACAAAACAATTTACAATATCCGGAGCGCCAAAAATCCGCATCATCTTTCTATTACTGTATCTGCGAGGTAGATACAATAAAAACTTGCAATATCTAAAATACATAATTCTAATATCGCTAATATCCCCTGGCCGAAACAGGATGTGAAGGCCAGCTGGGAACAAAACTGCATGGTCATAAAAACTCGAGTACAATTTAGCCAATGCTTTTCTGTTATATCTTCCCCTGTTGGGGACAATTTTGGCGTACCCCAGTTTCAGCTTATCTTTAATATCACTCAATGCCCGGAAACGAAATAAAGTAAGCGATTTGCAAATATTGATCCCAAGCCATCGGAAAGATTCAACACTTTTTACAGAAAATACGCCGCAATCAAGCGGCGTTGCTGAAGATTTTGAATTAAACACTAAATATTCGCATTTATCAGTGTTGAGGCTTAATCCGATTTCCCCATACAGCCGCGATACAAATAGCACAGACTTCATTAATGTAAACTTTGACCTAGTTGCTAGTTTGACCTATATCCGAGCAGTTGCTTTCAAATGAGCATCCCAGTCACAGTCTAATTCAGCATGAATGATTTGCATCGCTATTTCATGTATTTGAAAATGTGACGCTATTTCTGTCTGTTACATTGACCAATTTTCATGGTTATCTTAGGTAAAGTTATCTTTATCACCCAATGAGTTTGTGTGACGGGCCATCTTGACTAAATGTCCTGAATGACTTGACCAAAATGAGGCGTAGAGTAACGTGGGCAAACTTTCTTAATCGTCGTGATACCAAGATCACTTGCTATCCGGTACTGACACCCAAGAACCCGAAAACTACACCCTAGTGGATGTTTTGAGCCATAGTTCTAACAAACCGATCATGTCCCATATAATAGCTGTTTATCTGCCTAAATAACACTAATTAACTGGTGTTTACCTTTACTTTTACAGTATTACATTACCACTTCACGGTCAATGACTTTTTATCTGTTCAGGAATGATTAATTCTACCTTCTGTCACGTGATGAAAAAAAACAACTCCCCGCTAGGTAGCAGGTTACTAAACAAAATTCCTATTATCAGGTAGACTCGCTAAAAAGTTACGGGCCCCTCAGACACAATAATTTAAACTTTTTTTCTTAGCTCAATGTGTTCGGAATTAAAGGGGCTTTCTTTTTTGATATAAAAAACTACCTTATCTTGAAAAAATTCGAGTTTTTAGCTTTTCTGTTAAAAATTTGTTGACAAAAATCTGAATTTTTTAAAAACTACCGTAAAAAGTGTATTATTTTTATTTTTGTTTTACAAACAAAAATCATATTCATGTAGCCCCAAGTCTCTTTTTTCGATTGATGTAAGAGTACGCTTTATTTGACCAATCTTATCTGTACAAAAAGTTTAGAATCGTCGAACTCCAGTATAGGCCAAATTTGGTGTTTTTGGCCTATATCTCAGAAACACCCAACGGCGAACATGCGCCCTACGATATTCGTTTTCAGCACGGTCGACAACCCTGTGATCCAACCTTAACACTTTTGTACCTTTCGGCATGGGTACTAATTGAAATAAGCGAGATACAGAATCTGGCGCTCTGACTATTAGGGCTCTCAAGTATTTTGTATTCGTCACATAATTGCCATCAAGAGCAGGATTTCTTTTCGCTTGAGTTTTGATTCCTATTCCTAACGTCACACAAGATTTTTATTAGCTAATAGATTTTGAAGAGTAGCTTTAAAATTCATACATTTTACGTATTTAGATACAGCATAACTGACAACTTTTGTTATTACATATGTTTCAGTCAAAGCTTCGATTTTTAGAGTTTTGATTTCTACTGAAACAATTACTTTCCATTTACAGTTCGTTACTACGAACTGTTTCATCCAAATCTTTTTTAAATGTGAAGAAGGCTAAAACTCCCTCCTTCAATCCTCGTTTTCAAATACAAATTTAATATTCAAACAGTAATGTTTAAAGAATGACAATTATCCTTCAAAAGGGCACCCCTCCAAAAGAAAGCACACAATGCACTCTAAACCGTCCCTCCTAATCAGGGAGGGGAATAAGGATGTAAAATATCTAAATTGAACAACAAGGTCAATATTTCCTTCGTTTTCCAGATGAGTTATTCAAACAAATGTAGAATTTAGCTAATAAATTAATCAATTAGTTAATGGCAAATAATTTTTTTGTAGCTTATAACACAATTTACGTATAATAATATTTAGGCATTAATCAAAGTGTATTTGATGTCAACGCAGGCTAGATTTTCTTCTGGATTTGCTTCCGAAATCAAACGCAGTTGTTGTTCATAGTCTCCCTAGAATTAAAAAGATCAAAATGAATAAACTTTGATTGCTATGGCATAAGTCAAATATAAACATTCGTACAAGTAAAAAAAAATTAATTAGAATCACAACAATATTTAAGAGAAAATCCTGTTGAAAAAATGTTATTCTTTTAGACAACCCATCATCGCCCTGGGAGAAATTATATTTGACATGGACGCAACTGAATTTGTTCTTGTGAAAAATTAAAGAAAAAATTTTAAACACCTGATGACACTAAATTAAAAAAATAATGACCTGCTGTAATATACAAATTACCTACATCAATTTTCTATTTCTACGATAAGTGTAAAAAATTACATTATTCTTGGAAAAGCGAAGGACCTACTTGGGTTAAAGCCGAGTTCTGATGCATTAAGGTAAATTTTATCAGAAAGCGGCGTAAGAAAGCGGCGTCCGCTTTCCGAGGTGCGTCTACTTAAAAGCATCAGAATATTAAACAGAAAGGCATGTTGTTAAGAATTTAAAAAAAGCTTCAGAAATTTGGTAAGACTATTTTAAGATGAATATAATTGCTGATTAATTGATTCATTGATCAATGCCTATTGAGTGATTTTTAATTATTAATCATTGTTATAATCTACAGTAATAATAATATTAATATGTCCTTTTTATAATTATATAATTATTATTATCTTGATATACATGTGCTATTATAATTCTTTGTAAATATGTGTGAGTATTATTATAATAATCTGTAATAATACATTAATTTTTATTTGTGATACTATAGTAAAGAACGAACCATGTCCTTAATTTTACTTAAAAGTAATCTGGAGCTAAAACAACAAGCTGTTAATACTTTTAAACACATTTATACCTGACAGGGAACTGAAATTTTTCCAATCCTAATAGAAATAGAAGTGAACCAAATCATCGACGTTGCGAAGAACCGTTTTTTCATTGAGAACTCTTGAAATCTGGTTCTTGAAGGGAGATTAAACTCCTGTGAGATCCTGGCTTAAATAATAGATGCTAAAAAAAAATTGGTTTGGGACTTTCTAAGGGATAATTTACTTGTAGCGAGATATTATTTCTTAGTGGAGGTATAATCTGTCTGAGAAATAACTGAAATACTACTGAAATATCGACCATGATTTTTTAAAGAAAATTCACATAAAAATTTAGTATTATCAAGTGGAATTAAACTGATGTCAGAGCCCAGGTTAACCGGCAGAGGCTGAATGGTTTTCCGGGCCTTTGCAAAAAAATTGAGATTATTTCCTTATCCTAGTATTTATTGTAAATTTAATCTGTTAGAAAAAATAACTTCAATATTTCCTCTGATTCAAACAGTAGAATATACTTTCACTTAGAAAAATGATTTTGCTCTTAAATTGAGCAAAGAGTGAAGTGCCTCTATAGAATGGAAATTTACAATTTATAGCAAAACAATTTCTTTTATGTTAAATTGCTATCGATAAAAAATGAATAGCTACAAATTTGGCTCGTTGTGGCACCTGAGGTCAATACTTTCCACGTCCTTTTGATCGGCTTTAAACTTCGTGAAGCTTCTTAGTTTAGAAAAATCTGGTGAATATTGAAAGTGTGACTTACAGTTTTTTTATAATTCTAAAACAAATTAAAACCCAAAATCAACAGATAATATTTCGCAATGATAACTGGTTTACAAATAAATACAGTCTCTCTACTTACCGGGCCATACATAATGTATTCCTCTGAAAAGGTCAAGTTGAGCTGCACAGTGCCTGATGTTGCTAAGAACGGGCAGTTGCATGGAAGATTTTCGGGAAAGAATGGACAAAAGAAATCAGGAATTTGATCAAGAGACTCGCACAATTTGATCGTGCTACAAAAAATATATATATAAATCGTTGAGGCTCATCATTTTATCAAGAAATACACTGTAAGATAATGACGGAATAAATACCTACCTTAATAAATTTTAACCGCTCTATGAAGATTTTACCCACGGAAGATTTTACTCAGAAGAACATTAAGGCTGGGAATAAACTTTGTATACTAGATTAAGTGTAGGAAAAATTATAGCACCCACTCTGCTACTATATTTAGTTATTCGTCGCTTCAAGTGCCCGACATAGGTGCCTAGGGGTACCCAAAATGAAACCAAGTAACTTCATAATTTGATTGTATAAAGCTGGATTAGATGTATTCCTAATTTCGTAATTACGACTGTCTTAAACAGTTTCTTGATAACTTTAACTCAGAACATAAAAAAATTAACAGGTTGTCTAATATAGGTTAATTTCTTTCCAATATGGTACTTGGGGAAGGTCGAAACAGAGACATATTGTAATAAATGTCCAGCGTTTGGATTAATGTGGTCAACCCTTTTTCCTCTAAACGACTTTAAGTTTTGATTCATGCTATCAAGATAAAAAATTAGACAAAATTTAAGAGACTGAATCTTCAGTAAAACATTAACCAATTATCAAGACTTCGTTTGCTCTGATTTCCCAAAATATTGAAATTAGTTTTTTAAGGACCAACCTTTTGTCAAATATATAGTTATTATTGCTTTGCCATTTAACACGTAAAGGGATAACATATCAATCGGCGACTCACTGCTCGATAGCGCTGCCTAAGTAAAGAATGATGTGGGCAAGATGTATTATTTTTTTTTTCTCCTCCATATTCGGGCACTTCGTAAGAAGTTGTCGTAGAAACTTCGAAAAGGGCTAATTAGATTGGAAATTGGAGTGGTTAGTGGCCTTTTTAATAGGTGGAAGTGATTGGAGGGCAACTAGCCCCCCCCCACGTCCGTCATTCCCCCAAATACATCGAATCAAAATTTTGAGATAGGCATTTTGTTCAGCGTAGTTGATTTCCAAATAAAAAATATGTTTTTGAGGAGGACACTCCCCCACAACCCTCGGGGTAAAGGTTTTAAGTTATGCCCTGAGAGCGTATAAGTTATGCCCTGAGAGCGTAATGTTGGCACAATGTATCATTTATTATTTTTTCCCTATAGAGCAGGGCACTTCATATGGAAGGGGTCGTCGTAGAAACTACAAAAGGGGCTTATTCGATTGGAAATCGAGAGTTCTAGTGGCCTATTTAATAGTCAAAAGTGATTGGAGGACAACTAGACCTCCCCCCACGCCCATCATTCCCCCAAATACATCCAATCAAAATTTTGAGATAACCATTTTGTTCAGCGTAGTTGATTTCCAAATAAAAAATATGTTTTTGAGGAGGACACTCCCCCACAACCCTCAGGGCAAGAGTTTTAAGTTATGCCCTGGAGTCATAAAAGGTTTTTATAGAAGGTGTTGTCGTAGTAACTACAAAACAGGCTCATTCAATTGGAAATTCAAGTGGCTAGTGCCCTTCTTAATAGTCGAAAGTAATTGGAGGGAAACTAGCCCCCTCCCGGACCATCATTCCCCCAAACACATCCGATCAAAATTTTTAGATAGCCATTTTGTTCAGCGTAGTTGATTTCCAGATAGAAAATACGTTTTTGAGGAGGAAACTCCCCCACAATCCTCGGGGCAAGGATTTTAAGTTATGCCCTGGGGGCATATAAAGTTTTTATAGCAGGCGTTGTCGTAGAAACCTAAAAAAACTCATTTGATTGGAAATTCAAAGGACTAGTGCCCTCTTTAATAGTCCAAAGTTTATATGCCCTGGGGGCATATAAAGTTTATATTGAAAGCGTTGTCGTAGAAACTTCAAAAGGGCTCATTCACGCCCACCATTTTCCCAAACACATCCAATCAAAATTTTGAGATATTCATTTTGTTCAACGTAGTTGAAAATTCTTGAAATTAGGTCTTTTTGGATGATAAACCCTTCAAAGCCCTCAGTGCAAGGGTTGTAAGTTATGTCCTGGTGGCACATAAAGTTTATATAGAAAGTTGTTATAGAAATTCAAAAAGGGCTCATTTCATTGGAAATTGAAATCGCCCTTTTTAATAGTCGAAAGTGAGTGGAGAGTGATTAACCCCCCTCTTACGCCCACCATTTCCCCGAAAAGATTCAATCAAAGTTTAGTGATAGCCATGGGGGCATGTAAGGTTTTTATATATAGAGTTATCGTAAAACTTCAAAAGGGGCTCAATCAATTGGAAATTGAGAGGGCTAGTGCCCTTTGTAATAGTCGAAAGTGATTTGAGGGTAACTAACCCCCCTCTCACGCCCGTCATTCCTCCAAACACATCCAAACAAAATTGTCAGATAGCCATTTTGTTTAACGTAGTAGAAAGTTCTGGAAATTAGGTCTTTGAGAATGAAACACTCCCCCCAGCACTCAGAGCAAGGGTTATGCCCTGGGGAATTATGAGATTTTAATTTAAAGTTTTGTCGTAAAAACTTCAAAGGGGCTCATTTAATTGGAAATTGAAAGGGCTAGGGCCATTTTTAATAGTTGAAAGTGATTGGAGAGCGACCACCGCCCCTCTCACGCCCACCATTTCCCCAGACACATCCAATCAAAATTTTGAGATATCCATTTTATTTAACGTAGTTGAAAGTTCTGGAAATTTAGTCTTAAAGGATGATAACACCCCAACAGACCTTAGGGTAAGGGTAGTAATTTATGCCCTGGGGGCATATAAGGTGTTTATAGAAAGCGCAGTCGTTTCCAAAAGGGCTCATTCGATTGGAAATCAAAAGGCCTAGTGCCCTTTTTAATAGTCAAAAGTGATTGAAAGGCTTTAGATTTTTATAGTAAAGATGTGGGTATAATGTATTATTTTTTGTTGTTTTTGTTGTTTAGACCAGGGCACTTCGTATCAAAAGAGTTGTCGTGGGAACTTCGAAAAGGGCTCATTCGATTGAAAATAGAAAGGGCTGATACTCTTTTTAATAGTCGAAAGTGCTGGATGGCAGCTAACCCCCCTTCCACTCCCACCCTCCCACACCCACGCTCCCACGCCCACCCTCTCATTTGCCCATTATGTTTAAAAACTAAACGTTGCCTTATCAAAATGCACAGTGATAATGCTAATTCCCAATAAGGCATCTCAGCAGTATCCCAAGAACGACTGAGGGTATTATGTTCAAACTTTCGGGGCTACTTCTGCTCTTAAAATTTAACCAAATCAAAATAGCGTAAGTGTATCCAAGCTATCAAAGAAAGTAAACAGGTTTTTTTGCGAATGGTATCAAGTTTTCCATTTCAGGTCAACTAGAGGAGGTATGAAACTAAATTAAACAGTACTATTTGTGTCCAGATTTTTAAAAGGGTGTATGTTGTTAAAAATTGCTGAAAATTTTTCTCCAGCATACAAATAGCAGGTCAAACTATAAAGTCTTAAAAAACGAAAATATTTAAAGTATTATTTTCTTTTACCCTGAAAAGACTATGTCAATATAAAACGAACAGAAATTAATTAAAAAAAACTTTTTCCACAAAATAAGTGCTTCAAAGAAAAGTAAAGAACTCCATTAAACAAAAAATGAGCAAAAATAAAATCTAATAATCTACCAAGCGTGAAACTACCAAAAATCAGCATCGATAAATAAATGAAACCCAAAACGAACAGAAATTACAATAAATAATCGAGTCAAACTCAAAACGAGCAGAAATTAACATAAGTTGGGCGCAAAACCCCTATACCTTCCAAAGGCAAGAAAAAAATTTGTACTTTACTGAAAAAATACAAATGAATGTGCATTGTCAGTTTAATATACATATAGTGATGTTTAGTAATCAAAATGGTAATATTGTTTGATTTATTAAAATTATAAAAGTAAAAACATTTATATTTTTTCAGAAAAGGGCAAATTTTGTTCTGGCCTTGGGAAGGCATAGGGGCTTGAGAAGGCATATTAGCCCTAAAGTGGTTTTGTTAAGGACTAAGGTAAAAAGGACGAGGGTTAGACTCAACGATCTTAATTTGTCGAGGGCCACAAAAAAGAATCTAAGTTTGACGTAAAAAATAGCTGGGAAACGAATAGGTGGGGAAACAATTATCAGCAGCAATTCGATACTACCCAGCGCTCTTAGGGAATCTAGTGCATGCAAAGCTTAGATTAAGAAGCTATAGGTCACGATTGTGTTGTTTTTCTCTTACAAATTTTCCCCAAAGGAAATAGGTAGAGACATGGTGGTACAGACAGTTTGCATGAAATATTGACAGTTTAAGATACAGTCTGTCACACAATTGGTTACGAATGACATTTATATTTCTTTCCCCCTCTTTTTTTTAACTCAACACACTTACACAAATTTTCTTTCCCGTATTATATCTGCTTTTTGAGATACTAGGATTTATTTTCTTTTTAAAAAATTATATTATTACATCATCTTCTCACATTATATCTATCAGCCCTTGCAGACAAGTATATTTGAATTTGAATAATATAGTGATTATCCCATTATTGTTTATAAAAAGAATACAATAGTTTGCATATATCCAAAAACAAAGAACTTTCAATTATTTTTAAGTTCCGTTAAAACTTGAAAAAAAAGAAGAAATTATCATTTTAAAAACTATAAACACTAACCATGATCCCATGAAGCCACCAGCCAGTCCAAGGCAAGGAATTTCTTCTCCTGTTTCTATTTTCCAGGCGTTTTTCTCTAAGACAAGGTCCATTGGCAAGTCCTGCGATAACACGAAATCAAAAGCTCCAAACCCTTCGCCTGGGACTCGAATAGGATCCGTGTAAAATTGGCCTGTCACATTTGCAGAGGTGCCACCTAAAAATAAAGCATAGAGGTTTCAGTTCAGAGAAATTAGGGTGGAGACATGAATCGATAGCCTTAATGATGTTAAGGGCATGAGAGGATTATGTGCACCGTGACAAATCTATCGTATTCTGACTAAACTGTATTATTTATTTAGATTAGACCATATGCATTAATTTCATAATTTTCAGTGTTTGTATTTATTTTTTTTATTTATTTTTTTGGGGAGGGAGGGTAGATAAGAGTCGATAATTTTTCATGGGGTTCGGCAAGATTATATAAAAATTAATGTTTGTCACATTTGTCAAATCATTGGAGGGTACTTTGGCTTTGGGCAAATATTTATCACCCAGGTTGCTAGAATCAGGAATAGACAGCATTCTGGTACAGGCTTATTTCACATAAGGAAGGAAAACTCGAAAAACATAGACTGTTACAAGTTTGTAGATACAGTAAATTATCTATAATCAACACAGTATTTGGTATACCAACATGGTACAAGGTATAGTATGCCCCATAGGTTAATCGGAACTCTTGCAGTGGCAAGGCAGCTAGCCTTATTGGCTATTACATAAAAAACAAGTTTTTTTTAACTGGAAGTAAGGAGCAACATTAAATCTTGAAACGAAGAGAAATTATAACGTATACTAGGCTGGGTTGCCCCCTCCTCAATACCTCGTTCTTCACGCTAAAGTTTTTTTGTATTTTTAAGAAAGCTTTTTATTGTTCTAATTAATCGACCCTTATTTTTCAGGAGTTGTTCTTGAAGAACTGGGACAAAAGGTCAAACTTAAGCGTCAAGATCGAGGTATGCAGGAGGGAAACCCCCTCATATACGTAGTAATTTTTGTTCATTTTAAGTTTTAATTTTGCCCCTTACTTTCAGTTGAGAAAAGTTGTTTTTATGTAACTTATGATCGTTTTTTAAATAAAACCAAGAGATCTGACTCCCCCTCCACGGAAACATCCCCTAGAAAAAAACAATCCCGGTGAAAATTTACCCCGGTGAAAATCAGCAATGAGAAAGTAAGACAAAAAAAAGAATTTCAAAAGGGAAATCTGGCAAATTCTCCCAGTGCAAAATCTCTCTGAGAAGTTCACCCCCCGGAAGTTCCCTCCCCATGGAAAATTCTGCCTGTAGAAAATTCCTCAGCACATGCCTGAGTTTAGGCCTACGTTTTACGGCTCATGTTATTACGTTGGCCATTTACATGTTTATCGCGCAACATTTGGAGATCCATTTAATTCTCTCGATGAGGGTAGCATCCGGACCGACCCCGTTGACATACCACGTTGGCAGAATTCAAGCCGTTCTAGAGACCTAAATTCTTAATTGGGGTCGGAGAGATGGGGTGACAGTTTTTGCCTCTCAAAAAGTTTTTTATTTTAATGGAAGTCCTTGGAAGTGTTTTCTGCCTGCATGTCGACAGAAGATCAGCCACTTCATCCCGGCTGACCTGATTTTGAGGGTACGTTTTTGGGGTGGGTTGATGATTTAGTCATTAAATTGTACAATCTTAACGAGCGGGGGAGTGGATCAGTGATTTTTTACATTGAAAATATTGATTTAAATTTAGATAAATTTCCAAAACAATTTAGTTTAAGAGGGGGAAGGGCGGAGAAATATAATTCAGATTTGAGGAGTTGTAGAGGTATATAAACTTTTTGTTTCGAAACTTGATTGTAATGTTTAGAAATGCCTTTCAAGTTGCAGCATTGAAGCCGGTGAAAGTAGTAACTAAATAGGATCTTATCAAAATAAACAGATTTACATAAAAGCCGCCCAATAGTATCATGTAAATATAATCTTTTGCTTCACTATGAAAATACTTTACAATAATTGGGGAGTAAAACTTTATTTTACAGCCTAATAATATGCATAGTTTAAATTTATTCCTCCAACTGAAGAGATACTAGAAGTTATATCATATCTCCATATTGATAGGAAGAACCTCTTACGAGAATTTGGCCATAAAACTACAAGTTTAGAGTTTCCGGAACCCCTTCCCCAAAGAAAGGAAATCCACTGACTTTCCCAACTTTCCTAAGACTTGCGTTCAATAATGTAATAGAGGATAACCGTCCCTTCATTTTTTGTGGACTGTGCAACTTCATGTTTAGAGGCAAATTTAGCCTAATGTGGCAATGTGACCTCTAAAACTAGAACGATATTCATATTGCTTTTCAGAGGTGCCGATCCAATTAGCTATTTCCTAACTTTCTGCCTAATTCGGTCCAAAATTATCAGGCTAGATTTAAAATCCTTTGTGCCTGAGGACAGGGGTTCAAATTCTGACGTCGCTGGTTATTTACTTTGGAATGGGAGTCAGTGGCGTGATTATGTATGCTTAGCCAGAGTCAAACCAGCTCTAAATGGGTACCTGGAGAAATCTAGTGAAGGTTAAGAGGAAGGGTTTGAAAAAGCAAATATGACTGCACTCCACTGCATTTCCTGCCTGAATGAGCATGAAACGGAAATCAGCACCGCTGGTAGGAAATGTAAAATCCAATGCCGCACACTTTACCTTCACCTTTAGTTTTCGCTGCATTGCTATGGAAGGAAAAATAACGGTTAAGTGGACATAAACATTGTTTTTCCTGTGTATTATAATGAAGGGAAGAGACATCAGGAAATTGCAAAATAGGTATAGGGTAGTCAAAGAAGTAGAATCTAAGTTGCAAGACCAGGTAATACAGAAGAGAGTAAGATATATACATCAGATTCCCTTGAGGTTTTTTGTACCATATATGGTGCAAATAAATTTATCTTAATTTAGGTTATAAAATTTAAATTAAACAAAATTCTAAATCCCCCATTTTGTTATATTAATTCAATTTTCAGGCAGTTTAAGGTCTCTCTATCGATCATTTAGATTTAAAGAATGTTAGAGAGAAAATAGTATTGATGTATCATTCTTATTTTGTCCGAGGCTTGGTTGTGGTACCGAAGATGAAAAGGAATTGTGGACCCCAAGAACTCTTGCTTAGAAGGAATTCCAAAAAGAACTGATACCAATTCAGTTTTCGAAGCTTTTAAAAAACAATCAAAAAATTCAAATATTAGAACAAGCACCGATCAATTGGCGGCGAGCATAATTGCGCCCGTCACCACCGAATTTTATTTCGGCCCGACATCTGGGACTACCCAGAACCACTGCAGGACGGGGACGGGCATATCTTCTCAAGTCTACACGAAGCGCTTAAGCCGGATTAGAACCGGACAGCAGGAAGTCCCTGAGACCACTGATTGAATGGAGGGTTTGTGCAATCCTGGGCCCTTCTTGATCACACACTTACCAATGCTCTTCTATCAACAAGATTCGAAATCCTGGACCGACATTCTCAAGCCTATTACCTCCGACTAACTATATATCCATGCCTACAAATATCATGCTACTACGGGGAGGATAGCCCATAGCAGAAAACTTAGAAAGGAAGAGGCTTTTCAGTCCAGAAAAAAACTCACCAAAACAGGCAAAACACAGAAGAACTATCCATTCATCAGAATCCAGTATAAATGATGTGTCGCTTGCTAAGCTATAATTTCCTTGAGGGGTATCACTCCTCAAGGTCACCCTTCAGTGCTGTTAGCAGTCGTAGTTTTGGCAAGGAAAACTCACGAAAGGACCACCCTGATAGCACTATGAGGCCATACAAGCAGGGAACTTATGAAAGAGCACAAACCCCAAACCATCTCACAACAACGGGACATTCCAACCTTTTTTACCCAGTATATTCTTATCAGGATAGACTGGATATAGCCTTGTCATATCCTTATATTTTTATCAGGGATAAAAGATGTAAATTTATGAACTTCCTTTCGAAACGCAGGGTTTAACCAGAAGACCTTTAATCAGGAGGCGCAGCGTCGTCCAATGCGCTGTCAAAAAGTGACAGTTCAGGAATAACCGGAATAAAGGACGGTTCAGGAATAAAGTCACTAAAGTAAAAGAAAATTATGAAATATAAGGTACCTGTAACTAAAATTGAACCCAAGTTTTTGGCTAAAATTTTTTAAGAGAATTAGGACATTTTACATATTAGAATCACAATAACTTGCAACAAAGAGCTGAGCACAATAAACAAGAAACATTGAGATTTGGATTTAGTTTATTGTTGCTAAAAATACTTTTAGAGTCCTTCAGCAACTGTTGAAGTATCAAACCAAAGTATTAGGAGGTTTTTACATCAGTTTGAATTCAGTTCACAAATCAATTTAAAAATAGGCTTTCAGCTATACTTGAGTATCTATAGCCCTATTCTGGAAATGTCAACATACTGATCCGCTTTAATAATGAACTCTTTACTATAATATTTTACTATAACATCATAATATTACATAATATTAATAGTATAAAATAATATTATAATATAATATTGTAAAATTTTACAATAACATAAAATGTTTGCCCTGACGACCCATAGATCATAAGTAGAATGTTTCGGTATTAAGCAAGTTGAAAAAGGTTTTACCACAATCCACCAACGTTCCAATTTTTGCCATGTATCTAGCATCAGCTAATGCCACGAATGCTAGAACAAATAAAGTCAAATATTTCATCTTTGATTCTTTCCAATTCCTGAAAGCTAGACTGAGGAATCACAAACTTCAAACCTTTTTAAACTATCAGAATTCAAAGCCAATTTCTTATCAAACAAACCTTGAACTTCTGGAAATTTGCAAGTAAATTTCAATATCATGGTCAAGGATGTAAACTTTGGAACATTGGAAAATTAATTACTGACAAGATAAAGATTCTATTTTTTTGGTTAAACATACGGTAAATCTCTTGGCAACAAGGTAATTTTTCAGACTGGGAAATTATTCCGATAAGTAGGAGACCAGGGTTGCCACCCTGACCTGGGAGAATTTACTAAATCGGAGAGGAAAAATTTACTAGATCGCATCTGTTTTTACTAAATGCTAAAAAAAAAAATTTTGCGCGTGCGGCTACCCCGCACGCCCACCATCAAGCACCGATTTTTACTATAGGAGGATAATCAGTACGATTTTCACAATCTTTTTTCTTTTTTTATCCTTTTTTTTCTTTTTCTTTTTTCTTTCGTTTTCATAGTATGATTGAAAATTCCGGAAACCTATAAGTTCAAAAATCCTTTTTTAGATTATTTGGATGTACTACTGGATAGGCTTCATATTCCAGATGCGGTGTATGCAAGACATCAAACAATAGTCTGGAATCTTGGATTCTGGAAATTCTGCTGGTGAAGCCCGGCTTTAAAATTATCAATGTTCTTTAGGTCATAAAATTCAGATATATTGAAAAAGTAAAAAACAATCAACGAAGACAAACAGCTACAGCTCATCACGAAGCAATTCAGGCTATGAAGTGCTAAGAATCTGAGGTGTGTTTGAAAGTGACGGCTTTTGAAATTTGTCCCACAGTTTCCGTTTTTAGGTTTGAAATCTAAACCCTTCAATTTTAAATTTTTAGTAGGAAATTTGCCAGTTTTAAAACACTAATTGGGCTGGTCCTTAAATTCGGGATAAGCTGCTTACAAAGATGTCTGGCAGATTTTAAAGCAATTAATTTTTTTTTAACTGATTTTTTCTGGATTCTTTGTCGTTCGTATTCTAGGGAATCAAAAACCAATTTAATCTATGCCACTTCAAAACGGAAACGACGTAATCGGCTACCGGTTTAGTTGTAAAATTATGTAAGTTAAAAAGTACACTTCAAATTGGACTAGGGTTGCCAAGAAAAAGAAAACTTATATGACATACAATAATTAGTTTAAAAAATACTATTTTGTCAAAAGTCTTCAGGTCAGATAAATCATACAAATTTAATAGTAAAAAGAAAAACATGTAGTCATAATTAAAAAAGTCGCACTTAAAAGGCTTTACCCGTCCTCGTCCTCATCCGAATTTAAAGCATCGACTAGTGTCGAATTCTGACTCAAGCGATCCACCTGTTTCCATTTCTTGGTAGTCCGAGTCAAATCGCTGGGGATCACCCTGTCATGGACTCCACTTGACGACCTGAGGACAAGTCGGTTTGTTTTCATAAGGGCCGAAACAGTAGAGATATTTAGCTTATTCCGATTTGTTGGTTTTTATGAAGGACAAAATCGAGAACTGCCTCTCTGCTCCAGCACTTGAATGGGGCTAGCTGCAGAGAGTCAGAAAGAACTTAGGCAAGTATGGAAACAGTTCATTTCCAGCAGCGTCTTTAAAAAGGGACAAAGATTTCCAAAACTTGCACGGATTTTCGAAGTCCGACTGTGAAACGTGTCAGAGAATCGTTTTCCTCCGTGATCGTTTTCCTCCGTATTCCTCCGTTTAACTAACGCAAACTCAACTTTGCGTCAATTAAACCGGCTCATAACGCAAGTTTATCGGATCAATCTATTTTGCCCCCCCCCCCAAAAAAAATTTGGGGCAAACCCATTTTCCCCCCCCCCTAAAAAATCCTGGATCCACCCCTGTGCAGGCTGAAACCATATGTCTTTTCATTCAGAAGAGAAGAAGCACTCAAGTTCACGGCATTCACCTAACACAGTGGTCAGCAGCCATTTTAGTTAAGAGACTCAAATATAAACAATGGGACGATTATTTGATATCTGACAACAATAAATGTTTATTAATGTATCAAACCTATATCATAGCTTCAGACCTTGACTCAATTACGAGTGCCCCACCCGCAATTGCCCCAACCCACAAATATTACTATTTATGTTAGTTCTACCCTAGGATGAAAGGATGATAAACTTTCTATTTACAAGTAAAATGAATCATTTTATGCAATTCTGAAAAAAAGATAAATTTCACTGCTTTCAAAGTTTGATAACAACAATTTTTTGGCATATTCTTTTTTTTAATTTAATTTCTGGTCGTTTTTTAAATAATGCCAGGGAATATGGCTCCACCTCCACGCAAATATCCCTCCTCCCCACGCATATATCCTCTAGACAATTCAATCGTGATAAAAATTTACCCGGGACATTTATCCTTAATATATCCACGCGTGAAATTGAGTCACCAAAGAGAAAGCAAGACACAGGAAGAATTTCGTATAGGAATTTTGGCAAATTCCCCCATTGTAAATTTTTTTCTGAAAAATTCACCCTGTGGAAACTTCCCTCCCCATGGAAATTTCTCCCCGTGGAAAATCTCCCCAGCAGAATATTCGCCCCCTCCCACCTGAAAAATACATGTATACTTCCCAATAAAAAATGCTATACATAAACAATGGGCAAATTTTATAACTTAGAGACCTTTCCCCAGGAGCTGTGGGGGTCATGTTATCTCCAAAGACATAGGGATTGGGCTTTTCAACTACGCTGAACCAAATGGCTATCTTGAAATTTTGATCGGACGATTTTGAGAAAAAAGGGGCGTGGGAGAGGTCTACTTGCCCTCCAATCTTTTTGGTCACGTAGAAAGAACACTAGAACTTTCAATTTACGTTCGAGTGAGCCCTCTCCCCATATTCTAGGACCACTGCGTCAATAGAATGACCCCGGGGAAAAAAATGAACACACATCCTTGATCTCTCTTCTGATAAAAAAAAAAATACAAAATTCCACATTTTTGCAGATAGGAGCTTGAAACCTCTATAGTAGGTTCTCTGATATGCTGAATCTGATGTGGTGATTTTTATTAAGATTCTATGACCTTTAGGGGTTTTCCGACTTTTTTGAAAAAGGGGAAAATATATATCAAAAGAATCGGCTTATTATACTGACTCCAAATATATAAGTTTCATTAAATTTAGTCTTATCTATCAAAGGCTACGAGCCTGAGAAAACTTACTTGATTTTCGAAAAAAAAGAAAGGGAACCCCTAAAGGTCATAGAATCTTATTGAAAATCACCCCATCAGATTTAGCATATTAGAGAACCTACTGTAGAGGTTTCAAGCTTCTATCTGCAAAAATGTGGAATTTTTTTTTTTTTTTTTCGATCAGCCATACTATTACATTGTGACCATCAAGAAAACCAGCGGTCAACCCTTTACTAGAGATCGGTTAATGGATATTAGAAAGCCTATATCTTTATTTTACCTCTCACAAGGCCGCGGATTCAGTCCTTTCAAGGTCCAAGGAATTAATCGTAGAGGGTTCCAAAATTTTTGCCACTTCAAAAGAAGTAGAAAAATCGTATAAATACGGGGTTTATGGTGTTGAAACCGGTATACCAATAGAGGAATTTACANGTCAAATTCCGTTTTTTAGGGTTTCGGTTACTATCGAGCCTCGTCGCTCCTTTCTTACAGATCGTTAAAACATATTGTTTGATTATAATCATATTAATTTCAAAACTTTCGATAATTTATTTATTCAATGTTATAATGATAAAAGAGAAATCGCTTACAATATATATATTGCGCTATAATTGGAGCACAAAAGGGGGACGGTTTGACCCGAAACAAATTGCATAAGAAATGATTCTGGGACTACCCGACTTAGAAAACTGCGTTGATTCAAAATATGGAAAGTTTACTTACCTAGCTGTTTCACAAATATGTTTTTTTCTAGGTTGAGGTTGATTTTTAGGGGGTGAAAATTGTGTTTCCATATATAGGCGTACAGAAATAAAATTGATGTCTAAAATAGGGTAAGAGATTACAGTGATTATGGAAATCACTTTTGTTTGAACTTAAAGTTAAAACTAAGATTTTTTGAGGTTAAGCCAGCTTAAATTTGTCCTTCTATGTAAGGACATACCACAACAAAAATGATGTCTAGAATAGGGTATTAGATCACGGTGGTTATGAGAACCCCCTTTATTACCTTAGACCTTAGATCCACCTGTGCCTCCAGAGGCACCCAGGGCATCAAGAAGGAGCCGCCAATCTTCCCGCCGGTTTGCTGCTGCAAGTATGTCCTCCCACTGAGGTTGGATTGATGTGTGCAGGTTACGGAGATCTGTCTGGTACGTTCGACGCAGGGTGTTTCTGGGTCTGCCCCTGCGGCGTGGACCCGATGGCTGCCAATGGAGCGCTGCATTTGGTAGTCGGAGATTGTCCATACGTAGTACATGGCCAAGGTATCTCCATCGGCGGACTCTTATAATATGTGTCACAAGAGGCTGGCCAGTCTTGTCACGGATGGATTGGTTTGTTATTCTCTGCTGCCAACGGATGTTGAGAATTCTTCTGAGACATGTGTTTTCGAAAGCAAGTATTCTTAGCTCTTGTTCCTGGTTCAGGTGCCAGGTTTCGGCAGCGTAAAGCAGCACTGGCATAACATTGCTATTGAAGAGTCGTAACTTTAGCCGTATAGAGAAGCTTTGGGACCGCCACACTTTCCGTAATCTATTGAAGGCCCCATTAGCTTGGCCGATTCTTGTGAGCACTTCTTTTGTGGTCGATCCGGTACTTTCTATTATGCTTCCCAAGTATTTGAAATGGACAACTTGCTCTATGTGTTGGTCTCCGCAAGTGATGCTCAGGGGTGAATCTGTGGTAGCCATGCATTTTGTTTTCTCATTATTTATTTTTAGGCCGACATGGCCGCCTCTCTCCCTCACTTTGTCAAGGAGTTCTTGGAGTCTTTGCTTGCATGATTCTAGGACGGCGATGTCGTCAGCGAAGTCTACATCACTGAGGCGTGTTTCTGGATTTAGCTGGATTCCGTCTGTGCTTGTACTTCGCAGTATGTAATCAATGACAATTACGAAAAGTAGCGGTGACAAGACGCAACCTTGCTTAACTCCTGACATAATGCGGAAGAAACGGGTTTGGCCATCTGGTGTCTTTACACAGCACTCGCTATCTTCATAAAACGCAACAATCAGTGAAACTATCTTTTCAGGGATTCCGTAATGCAGTAGGATCTTCCACAGACTTTGGCGGTCTACTGAGTCAAATGCCTTCTCAAAATCGATGAATATCATATAGATTTTGGAGCGCCATTCTCTGCTTTCTTCCGTCAGTAGCCTTAGGGTGAATATCAAGTCTGCACATGAACGGTTCGGTCTGAATCCATGTTGCTCGTCGCGAAGGTGTCTGTCGAGCTGCGAGCTGATTCTCTGCAGTAAAATGTGCGTCAGCAATTTGCTAGGTATGGAAAGCATGCAGATTCCTCGCCAGTTGCCTGGGAAGGACGTATCGCCTTTCTTAAAGATCCTCACAAGCGTGCTGCGTTTCCAATCCGAAGGTACTTTGGCGGTCGTCCAGATTACTGCGAACAACGCTGTCCAGAACTTGATGCAGGTCATAACAGTCGCTTTGATCATTTCCGCGGATATCCTGTCTTCGCCAGGCGACTTCCCATTTTTCAGCTTCTTTGCTGCTGCTATAATTTCACTGGATAACGGCGGATCCGTGCTGATATCTAAGGAAAACAGTGTTGTTGCTGGGATCTCTGGGGGATCCTCTGGTGGAGGTCTATTTAACAGCTTCTCGAAGTGACTGGCCCAAACTTCGTTTACGTCAGACTGCTGTGTTTTTAGGATGCCCGCGGGGTCTGTTACTGGTCCATGTTGAATAGAGGATTTCTTTCCAATAATCTCATTAGTGATTTTATAGACGGTTCTTGAATCACCTCTCTCCGCCGCCTCTTCTGCCTGCGCTGCTTTTCGCTCCAGCAGGTTTCTCTGGTCTTTTCTGGCACTCTTCTTTACCTCTTTATCCGCGGCTCTGTATTCATCGTTTCTGAGGATCTGTTGGTCGGGGGTTTGTCTTTGGATAAGTGATGCTTTTACTTTTTTTCTTGTCTCAATGAGTTCCCATGTTTGGTCAGATAGCCACTGGTCTTTTGGGCTCTTGCGGTACCCAATGGTGGCTTTCGCGGCATTGTGAAAGCACAACTTTATTCTTTCCCAGTATTGATTGCAATCAGCATCATCTAGTAAAGACAAGGCTTCAAATCTATTCCGCATCTCTAGTTTAAAAGCTTGGTTGAATTCTCTCAACCTCAGTTTCTCCGAGTCAAAGACTGGGTTTAAGGGAGCCTTATTTGCTTTTCTATTTCTTTTCAATTTGAGGCGGATTTTTGCTGCCATCAGATTATGATCTGAGCCAACGTCAGCTCCTCTATATCCTCTTATATCAAGTAGGCTTGATCTCCACTTCCTGCTCCAAAGACAATGGTCAATCTGATTTCGGGTATGGCCATCGGGAGATATCCAAGAAAATTTGTGTACATCCCGATGAGAAAATAGGGTACCTCCGATTACTAGGTCGTTAAGGAGCGCGAAGTCGATAAGTAGTTCTCCGTTTTTGTTTCGCTGGCCCAGGCCATGCTCTCCGAGAACCTCAGGGGAAAACGATCGGTCGTTCCCTACTTTCGCGTTAAAGTCTCCTAGAAAACATGCCATGTCATGCCGTGGTATGTCGTTTGCTACGGAGTTGAGAGCTCTGTAAAATTCGTCTTTTGCTTCGTCGGTGGCATCATTGGTGGGTGCGTAGCATACTATTACTGACAGTTTCACATGCGCGCCGATGAAGCGGGCTTTCAGGATTCTAGGTGACACCGGTGTCCAATGTAGTAGAGCTTGGGAAGTCTGTTTTGTCATCATTAGTGCTACTCCGTATTCACGCTTTTGCTGCGATCCACTGTATATAATGGTCACATCTCCATCCAGTTTATTTGATCCAGATCCTAGCCATCGAACTTCTGACACAGCCAGAAGGTCAAGATGGTAATCTTTCAGTGCTCTTAGCACTTGTTCAGTATTGGAGTCTTGAGACATTGTGCGGACGTTCCAGAAACCAAATTTGAGGTGTTGTTTCGCATTCATAAATCTTGTCCGTGGGCATGCAGAGGTCGTCATCAAAAGGGGGTTCGAAAATCCGAGGCTCAAACTTGATGTTTCGGTTGCAGTTAGGATTTCCCCCGAGGGCAGGCCCTTGAGGTCCCGGGTGTGGGTCGCAAGCCCACAGCCCAACCCTCCCTCTTTATCCTGGCTTGGGACAGGCTGCATACGCAGGCGAGATTAAACCCCCTTTATATGAATGTTAAACTAAAAATTAGGTTTTTTAAGGTTAAGGTTGATTTTAAAAAGGTGAAATTACTGTCTCCATATAATGACGTACAACAACAAAATTGATGTCTAGAATAAGGTATTAGATTACGGTGATTATGAAAATCACATTTATTTGGACGTGAAATTAAAAGTTGGGTTTTTTTTAGGTTGAGGTTGATTTTGAGGATGTGAAATTCGTGTTTCCATAGAAAAACGTGCAAGAGCAACATTGATGTCTAGAATATAGTGAAAGATCACGGTAATCATTTAAGCATTGAATTGTCAATATGAATTGTATCATTTGCACAGAAATAATACTGAAAGAGTCATGAATGGTTGTTTTGCTAGAGAAGGGTTCAGTCACGGCGAATGAAGCTAGTCGATTAAGGAAGCGTAGTGAAAATGCGTTGCAATTAATTAATCGATGCAATCTTTTGCTAAGGTCCAATATTAGACGAGCGAACAGCACAAATAAGTTGGAATGTCGGTGATTGAACGTGACAACCATGACACTAGAAAGCTCCTTTGCTTTCTGGCTTAGAATAACCCTCTCGCAGAACACCCGAGCTAGCTAATCATTACTTCTGGAGGTATGCCTGATGAAAAAGTCATGGTCGAGACAAGCTAGATCCGTCGGACAAGATATCATGGATAACAAGACAGGGAAAATGTCAACACGTGTACATTCAAGAAAAAGTCTTTGGCCGTAATACTTACTAATAAAGGTGCACCAGTTATTAATGGAAAGTCATTTGCCGTTGACCTATTATTGTTTAAGCGGCTGATGACAATTGCTGGAATTAGTGACGATGATTTGGAGTCATACTTTAAGTATTAATTGTGTTCGCCACTTCTATCATTTTTCGAAGCAAATGGACTTCCACGATTAGCCCATAAGCCTGCTCCCACCGATGTGACGTGGCGTCTGGTTGCAGAGTAGCAGCTAAAAACTGAAGACTTCTTCGGATTTCAGTGACAAGCATATAGTTCTCGATGATGGGACACTGCTTCGGCGAATCCCTTGGGAAAACAAAACTTTGTTATAATATCTGCCAGAAGTACATTGACCACGGTGCATGAGAATACGGGGTACAACGGACGTTGGTGGTCTTTGACGGATACACCAAGCACCTTCAATGAAAGACATCACTAATTTGAGACGGAAAAGGACACGATTGTACCAGCAGATAAATTTTAGCAGGAATATGGTCTGTTCTACAAAGAAAGAAGTGTTCCTAAACAACTTCAAGAATATGCAAGAAATCATAGCCATGAACAGTGAGTACCTGACCAAAGCTCGGTGTCAGGCATACCAAGCAAAAGGTGACGCTGACCTTTTCATTGTTCTAACTGCAGTTTGTTCTGCTTCTTTTATAACTACTGTCCTGGTTGGAGAAGACCCAGATCTGCTTATACTCCTGTGTTATAACGCACAGACAGGTAGTCAAGTGATCTACTTTTACCCTGAGCCTCAAGCTGGAATCTCAAATAATAGATTTAGGGAAATAAATACAACAAAACTCAAACTGGGATCTCGTATATGCAGCACAATCCTGTTTGTCCACGCCTTCCTTGGGTGCGATTCAACTTCTCGTGTCTTTGGCATTGGAAAGTAAGCGGGACAACAGCTTCTGATAAAAACCACGAGTTTTAAGAATCCGCTAAAGTTTATATGGACCCACTATCCACCAAGCACGACATTTCAGCAGCTGGGAAGAACGCCTTGATGTTTCTGTATAAGTGTCCAGGCTCAGTTTTAATCCTTAATCAGTTGTGTCATCTCAAATTCATCGAAAAAGTTACAGCATCTGCTTTTTATGTTAAGTCTAAAGTTCTCCCTCTCACCCGTGATGCTTGTAGCTTCAAATTATTTGGAGTTTATTTGCAAGTTGAATCATGGAAAACCCTGGGATGCAAAAGAAAAGGCGTGAAATGCATCTGAGCCTATGGACCTTGCAAAGGAACAAGTTGTGCTAACTGTGTTACAACTGAGTTTCTCGGAGCTGAGGATCAGGAAAATAAGGAAGGTCAATGAATATAGACATTTCTTCTTTATTTATATTTATATATGATATAATTGAAAAAGGTAAAAATTTTTTAATCGGTAGTTAAACCATTGAAATGGGCGATAGTTGTCATTCAAAATTTTAAGACCGGTTTCTCTCAGATTCAGTGTGATTTAACACCGACAGAATATTTAAATAAAAGTTTTAATATTACGTTCAAATAAAAATGATTTTCATAATCACCGTGATCTAGTGTGCTCCAGGCATCGTAACCTTTCTTTCATTATAGTCCTAAAAAGTGGGATTGTACCACATATTTTCTATAGCCCAGTGTTTCAGACACGGTCAGTCAGTCGGGTACCCAAAACAATTTACAGGTAATTTCTCAGGAAAACATATAGCAAACCGTCATTCATTTTTTGAAGCATACAGGCTTCACTACCAGACTTGACCACTGTCATCACTGTAGCTTCCAATTTTTCTAATCCTTGCTCGCAGACTTGTCTACCTACGCTTCCAAACTTTTTCAACTGTGACAAAAAACCCGCTGTCCTTAGCTATTCTACTTTTAAAATCTTCACTGCACCCACCGTCTTTACTAATAATGCTACCTAGGTAAGTGAAGCTGCCCACTTGATCAATCTTCTTGATACCCAGCATCACCTTTTCGATTTACCTTATTCCTAACCTTAGCAACTTAGTCTTTGTAACATTAATTTCAATCATTTTCTTGCACCTTGAACTCGCAAAATTTATAACAGTTCATTCATTTTACTAACACTTTCATTTAAGATTCTTGAATCATCAGCATAATCTAATTCCAGGAGATTTTTGCTTCCAAATTTAAATCTATGTTCTCCCATTGCCTTTGCTGTGCTTCAAAAAAGTTCATCAAAATGATCCATATAAATGCGGATGAAAGGCAATCCTACTTATATCCGGATTTTGTTTCGAAACCAACTACTAATCTCATTTCCTACCTTAACCACAACAATGTTGTTGTCGTACACAGCATTAATCACTTTAATGTATTAGTTAGGCACATAAGTGTCAGGTTTGTGCATTTTATGGTAAAAGCATGAAATTTGGCATACATGCGCAGAAAAATATGAAGTATCTGACTGGGGTCAGAAAAAAAAAATTCTGTTTTGCGTTGGTTTTTCCGAGCGGGAAAAAATAGCTGGCTTTTAAAGTGGGAAATATTTCCAATCAGAGGGTCATTTCTGTAAAATTTGTCTCTCTTGATTCCAAAAATGTGCTTAGTTTGTTTTTGCCCGACACCTGGTTACTGAGTTATAATCACTTTGATCACTACGCTCCATGTACTTCTGAGTAATTTCTGTTTTCTGACTTTGTATTTTTCATCGTAATCACATAGAAACTTGTGAACATGTTACAAAAATGTCAAGAATCGACTAAGTCACAAATTAAAATTTTTCCTCGGGGTTCCATACTACTTTGCGTTTTCCGCGCGAAGATAAAAACGCGAATTTTGAGAATAAGTGATGACCGAGTTTAAAATCTCCTTTCTGACCAATCGAGTCTCTTGTTTCCAAAAATGCGGTTATTTTTACAATCGGTTTCTTGGTTCAGGATATACCAGTTTCATAACCATGCCATACTCAAACAATAACTCATACCCTTGCTAAAACATTCCGAAGGAGATGATACGCGTTTGACTGCAGGTAATTAATTACCGTTTCAGATCTGCTCATTAAGCTTTCAGTAAAAAATCATTTATTCAACTCAAAAAGCTTGATTTAAGAAGCTTCGGAGGTAAGAAGCATACTATCATGATGATACAAAAAGTAGTGCTACAAAAACTGCACTACTGATTGTACTGATTATCACAACCTTTGCACGAACAGAGATGTTTGTATATAAGGGAAGCTTGTACACATTTGTACCTGTTTTGCACTTTGTGTTGCAGCCACATTTGAGCATTTCTTTGTAAATTGTCGCTGCCTCGGGAAAATTAGTAAAGAAAGGCTCTCAGTTTCCGTCATGCTTTACCCAGCCGTATAAACCTTGATCTAGTGGGCAAAGTTATTCTTTGTTTAATTTCTGATTGTTTTTTAAGCAATGCCAGGAAATCTGGCTACACCTCCACGAATAAGTTCCTCATCTTTCAAGGATTTATTCTCTAGACAATTCAATCCTTGTGAAAATTTACCTCGGACAATTACCCTTAATATATCCACGCGTAAAATTAAGTCGGCAATGAGAAAGGAAGACATAAGAAGAATTTCGTATAGGAATTCTGGCAAAGACCGCTATTATAAAACTTCGCTTGAAAAATTCAGCCCCTCGAAACCTGCCTCCCCACGGAAAATTATCCCCTTGGAAAATCCCATCTGCAGAAATTCACCCTCCCCCCCCCCCGAAAAATGTATGTATACTTCTCAATAACAAATGCTATGCGTAAACAATGGGAAAATTTTGTAACTTGAATACCTTTTCTCATGTGCTGTGGGGCGTCCAGCACGTGAGAATTTTTGTATCTCCAAAGGCGTAGTTATTCGGCCTTTCAACTATGATAAAAAAAATGGTTATTTGAAATTTTGATCAGACCAATTTGAGGAAAAAAGGGGTGTGGAAGGGGGCTATGCTACCCTCCAATTTTTTGGTCACTTAAAAAGGGCACTAGAACTTTTAATTTCCGTTCGAATGAGCCCTCACACGATTTTCTACAACACGCATCCGTGATTCTGGCAAAAAATACAAAATTCCACAGTTTTTCAGAAAGGAGCTTGTAACCTCTACAGTAGGGCTCTCGGATATGCTGAATCTGATGGAGTGATTTTCGTTAAGATTTTATGACTTTTAGGTTGTTTTTTTTTGCCCTTTTACGAAAATTTGGCAGATTTTCTCAGGCTCTTAACCTTTGATTGGCAAGACTAAAACTAATGAAATATACATATTTAAAATCGACGTAAAAATTCAATTCTTGTGATATATCTATTTGTATAAAAACTCAGTTTTTTAGAGTTTCGATTACTATTGCGCCGGGTCGTTCCTCTCTTACAGTTCATCACCACGAAGTGTTTGATTACGATATAAATATACTTAGTAACTACCTCTGTAATAACAATACTCACTCTTGACACCTTTCTTGTAAAGAGGTTTTATTTACACGTTTCTAAAATCACTTAGTACTTACCCGTTTTTAAAAATCATATTCATGATCTCCAATAATTAATCTTTAACTTTGTAGCCATCATTTTTCACAAACTCATTTACTCCACTATCAACCCCTGAACCTTTTTTCAATCCTTATAGCACTGCCTCTAACCCCTCCACGAAAAACAGATCTCTTGAAGCTCTCAAATTGCCAAAAGTTCTTTTATCCTATACTTTATAGGATACCCAATCCTCCCATACTTACAATGACTCAGAAATTTTCTTTACAAACCCCTTCTCTTTTCTACTAAACTTAAAGCTTTTTTCATTTATATTACCAGCTGTGTTTCTAACTATCCTTTTTAAGACAATTTCTGCTACTTTCCAAATTATTTTCCAATAATAAATCTTTCCACCGTCTATTTGATCTAATTCTATATTCTCCAGATTCACATCCAACTGTTCTTTGAAAGTTTTTTTTTTTTTAAATCTCATCATGAATTCTATAAGGTTATGACTTCCCCCGAAGGCATGTATCTATTCTAAAGTTCTATCCTTTGTAATTTAGGTACTTAAATTAACTCTAGAGATTTTTAAATGATGATCTTTTTGTTGGTTCATTTAAAAACAACAACAACAAAATAATTTGATATCAATTGGGAACTCCAGGGGAAACGATTTTTAAACTTAAGGATTGATAGCTAGGACTGCAGATAAGAATATTAGTGAAAAAGCTTGAAAAAGGAGAATTGATAGCATGCAAAATATGGTACTTGGAAAAAAATTGCTACTTATAGCCGCAAGACGTTCACAGTGTGTCATGCAGCATAAGTTTAGCACTTCTTGATTTTAAACTAGTTTAACAGTAAAGTTGGAAAAACAAAATAAAATTTTGATTATTTAATAATAATAAATACGTAACAAAATTTGATAATGGTACTCTTTTGCAAGAAAAGTACGTTTATTTAGCTCAAATCCTTTTGCAAGGTTTCCGAAGTAGCCGCTTGAGATGGTACATCTTCTACAGGAATATCCCCTTCCCTTGGAAAAATCCCTACTTTTTGTTGATTGTTGATTGTTGCAAAAAATACCTTATGAGCTCCTGGTTGGGGAAAATAGGGCCCCTTGGGGGTCGGGGCTCTCTTCAGTTTGGCTTGCTTTCTTTGTTTGTTTTTGATTTGGGCTCTTCTTATTTGTTGTTTTCTGCTTAATTTATTGGGAGTGCACCTTTTGTTTTTGCGATTTTTATTAGCTGGTTGACCTCTTTTGTTTGCTCTTCGACCCTCTGCATCCTCAACAGCAACCGGTTTCTCATTTGTTCTTTGCTGAACTGGCTGATCCCCTTGCATTTCAGTTACATCGAACTCGTCTGGTAATTCTATATCACCTTCTCTAGGGCATCCCTTTCCCCCCTTATTTCTGTTTCTATTGGGTCGTCTTTGATTTCTTAAGGGCTGTTTTGGTCTTCGCTTCTGTTGCTGCTTTCGTCGTTGGTTCTTTTTCTGTTGTGTTTTTCTATTAACAGCTCTTTTTGTTCTCCCGTCTACATCTTTCTCATCTTCAGGTTCACTTACGAAGTCGGATTCTATAAACATAGAGTCTTTTTGAGAGTCGACACCATCAACTGGATCGGTTGGATCAGCATCTTCATCCGCCATTTCTTTTAAGGTTTCTGAATCAGCGGGCATTTCACCTAATTCGTTATTATTTGTTTCAACCTTTCTGTCATCAGCGACTTCTTCCACAGCATCAATATCAGAATTTGGCTCTTCAAGGGGCACAAGCCTAAGGAAAAGAGACTTTTTAGTAAGGGGCAAAGAAAATGTGCAATGTTTTATGTAGCAGACTATGAAGCCGAAGTATTCCTAGCTATATATTTTTTTTTGACGAGACTGAAGTATGATTGAATATAAGTTGCCATGATCATAAGATTTCATCAAACTGAAGCTAGAAGTTATGATCAGGTCCATATATTATAGCAATATGTTCTTGAAGCTCAAATTTGTGGCTAAATTAAACTCATAGCCAGACTTTATTGAGTTGTAATACATGCATAATATATGAACTTAGAATTATTTTTATTTATTTGCGGTTGTTCCACATCCTATTAAGCAGACCCAAGTTGGGACTCTGGTTTTCTTATAATTCCAAGGTAAAAAGTATGTTTTAATTTAATCAGTTTTCAACGGTGATATATATATTCGTAAGCTAATCATGTTACTTTTAATTTCATTTCTAGAGAGAATTAAGCTTTTTAAAACCTGCCGTTGAAATTTTAAGCCAACAAAAAGAATGAAAGGGCAATTTTGTCTGATTGGTTCTCTTGCGCGGAAAACTTCGGCCAATAAAACTATGAAAACTTTTGAATGACAATATTTCTTACAAGTAGTTTCTCTTTTCATCTGTGATCAAACTTAAACCAGAAATAATAATCTGGTCTAGGTTTGAAATTGACTATATACTCGGCTTGTGAATGAGCACCATAGCACAGTATTTGCAGGGTCCAAAATTTTGGAGCTATAACACTTTCAAGAATTAGAAGAAAGTTAAAATATGTGGAGAATGCATTATACTACTACTACTAACAGCTCACCGCATCACCAAGCCACCCGAGGCAAACACAGCTACGCACGCTCCTCCTCCATCTCAATCCATTCGAAGCCTCCCTTTTTACACCCTCCCACGAAGTTTCCATTTCCCTTAAATCTTTCTCTATGACGTCCTCCCACCTTAAACTAGGACGACCTGCTTTCCTTTTAGCCCTAGACAGTTGACCAAAAAAAAAACAATCCTCGGCAGTCTGTCATCCCTGATCAACACAACGTGCCCTAGCCATCTCAAAATTTCTTTCATAATAGCCCTAGAGAGCGGTATTGAACCACATTTTTTGTAGAGCCTATTGTTTAAAATACGGTCAGTCAGCCGGGTACCCAGAGCAATCCTTAAGCAATTTCTCTCGAAAAAATATAGCAAATCTTCATCCGCTTTTCCAAGCGCCCATGCTTCAGAGCCATATTTGACTGCTGTCCCACTGTAGCTTCTAATATTCTAGTCTTGGTTTGCAGACTTATCTTCCTGTTCTTCCAAACTTATTTTAATAGTGAAAATACACTCTGAGCTTTGGCTATTCTACTTTTAACATCTTCACTACTCCCACCATCTTCACTATTAATACTACCAAGATAAGTCATAATGCCCGCTTGATCAATCTTTCCATTCCCAAAGTCACCTTTTCGTCATCACTTATTTCTAACCTTAGTGACTTAGTCTTCTTAACATTAATTTCCAAACCAATTTTAGCACCCTGAACTCGCAAAACCTCTAAAAGTTCATTTATTTTGCTCAAACTTTCCTCTAGGATGCTAAAATCATTAGCGTAATCTAAGTCCAGGGGACTTTTTCCTCCCCATTTGATTCCATGGTCTCCCTTTGTCTTTCCTCTGCTCCTTAATACAAAGTCCATCAAAATAATCCATATAAAGAGGGAGAGGACCCTGCTTAACTCCTTATTTAATACAAAACCAGCTGCTAAGCTCATTTCCTACCTTACCCGCAGCAGTGTTATTCTCGTACATAGTACTAATCACTTTAATGTATTTGTCTGGTATACCATACAAGGATAAAACCTTTTCTAAAGCGTTTCTATCAACAGAATCGAAAGCTTGCTCATAATATATAAAACTAAGGACCGGAGATGTTTGACAACTGAGGCACTTCTCAATTATTAACCTAAGAGTGAAAATTTGGTTGACGCATCCTCTACCTTTTCTAAAACCCTCACTGTTCTTCTCATAAAACTTTGTCTACGACATCTCTCAGTCTAAAAAGTATCATATTACGAAGTAATTTGCTACCTAATGCCTTGATAATTACCACACTCACTTTTAATCACCTTTCTTATAAAGTGGCTTAAATAAGGTTTTCCTAAAATTACTTGGTACTTCCCCTTTTTCAAAAATCATATTCATAATCTTCAGTAACTTATTTCTAACCTCAGAGCCACCATATTTAAAAAACTCATTTACTACCCTATCAGCACCTGGAGCCATACTATTTTTTAATAATTTTAGTACTGTCGTTAATTCCTCCTCGTAAAACAAATTTTCCTTCCCATCCAAGGTATCACGAACTTTTTTACTTTCCTCTATATCTTTTCCTGCAACTCCATCTGGGCTTAGCAAATTCTCAAAATGTTCTGCCCATCTCTCTTTAATTCTTTCCTTATCGGCAATTGTAGCCCCATTCTTATCTTTAACTGGGCCAAGTCCGGATTGACTACTCCCTCTCAATTTATTGACATGCCAGTACAATATTTACTATTATGCCGTCTAGCTGCCTCTGCCAGATCCTCGGCAATTTTATCTATGGTCTCCATTTCACACCTCCTTAGTTCATATTTTAATGCTTTCTCCACTTTTTTTACATTCCTTTTGTTTTCATATGATCTATCCCTCAGACAATTCTTGTACAAGTCCTTTCTCCTTTCTATTAAAGCTTTTTCACTAATATTCTTATCTGCAGTCCTAGCTTTCTTCCCTACGACACCTTCAGCAACTTCACAAATTATTTTTCTAAAATTATTCTAACCATCTTCCACATTATCAAATTTTAAACTCTCAAATTTAGTATTCAACTGTTCCTGGAAAGTTTCTCTCAAATTCTCATCCTGGAGTCTACCTGAATCACAACTTCTCGGGATGTAGTTATCTTTCCGAAATTTGAGCTTTAAATTAACCCTTGATTCTAGACCCTGTCACCAGGCTGAAGGATTGACCGAAAGCCGCCAACGAGAGGCCGGGTCGAACACTGCAGAAGGTTCGTACCGCCACCGGCGTGCCGCAGGCGCGCCGCCTTCGGCAGAGGCGAAGGGGCGTTCGGTCAACTTCAAATTAATTTTGAGGCAATTCTTTATTGCGTCAACCTTAAAGTCGGATCTTTTTCTTCTCGTGTGGTTTAGTATTTCGATTTGCCTGATTAGAAATCAAGCAGAGCTTGCACTATCCCCGAATTTTCGGGTATTTTCGCAAAAATCTATGCGTCACCCCGAAAAAAAATTTGGTTCCCCGAAAATCACGCAATCACGGTGCCACCCCTAGTGATTTATCACCAGTGACTTTCCCTGCGAAATATTACTTTGCATACCATAATTCTTCACTACTCTCTTGTTCATTAGTTTTCTTCTCTTTTGCTACTTTGCATAAAAACCAGACAGATGCAATATGCAATTGCAAATATTGTAATATACACAGTTCTTCATATTTTGACACAAAAAGAATCGTCTTTAAGAAATGAGTTTAAGTCATTTCGAATGCAGTTTCTTAATCGCTATTTCTTACATCATTCGTAGTCAAGAATTTTATTTTCAAGTTGAATAGAATTATAGAACGTATTCACCAATATACAGCTTCAGTCTTCAGTTGGATTTAGAAACTGACAGCGGACAGATTGTTTCTACAGCTGCATTGTAAATTTGCAGATTTTTTTTTTTACTGTTTTTAGATAAAATTTTCTTAATATTTAATACTCAATAGTTGAACCCTGATAGAAAATACAATCTTCCTTCTGAAACATTTTTACCATCCCCCCCCCCTAAGAAAACCTTCTATTGAGACAAAATTTAGCTATATACTAAGCTATGTACAAGGTTGGGGAATTAAAGATTGAACCGGAAGTTACCCCAAAAATATGCTTCATAAATAAATTGTAAATTATTGCCTATAGGGGGAGATAGGGGGCTATCATTTTTAAATGATAATACCTCTTTTTTTATTGAAAGAAAGGATGCCAAAAAGATAATTATTTTTTTCATTTAAAGCGGAGACAGAAGAAAATGATATCAAATTAACTGGGAAACCATTGAAATATTTGGTAGACCCAGGGCCCCCCATTAGGACTTGTTCATTGTCTTGGGTATTTTGCGATTTCTCATAGGCTACTGGCCTAATTTGGCTTTTGTGTGTGCCCCATTTTAATTAGATTCTTTGGATCTTATTGAATGCCACGGCGAATCTATGACTCAGTTTTTCAGTAATTTGAGGTATATCTGAATAACTTCGATATTTTTGTTTTTGTCTTTGTACCCCTTTACTCATGCCCTAGATTTTTTTTTCAAGGAACACTAAGCTGTTTAACGTTATTTTGCGTGTTTGTTTGAACCATACAGTGACCTAGTTAATTATTAAGTAAATTATTTTTTTAATGAAAGCTGAGACGGCATCCTATCAAAGTGGTATCCAGAGGAGGGGGGGTAGGGAGGTATTACATTTAAATGATAATGTCTTGAATTTTTTTTATTGATAGCAGGGATCCCAAAAAGTAAATTTTTTTAATTTAAAGCAGAAAAGGCATCATATCAAGGTGGTATTCCGGGGGGGGGGGTAGTGAGCTATCATATTTAAACGATAATACCTCGATTTTCTTAAAGCAGGGGTGCCAATACGTTAATTATTATTTTTTATTTAAAGCAGAGACGGTATCCTATCAAGATGGTATCCAGAGGGGGGGGCATAGGGAGTTATTATATTTAAGTGATAGTACCTTGATTTTTTTTTTATTGAAAGTAGGGATGCCAAAAAATTGAAAAGTTGAAAAAAATTAACAAGATTTTCGTGAGTTATACTTGATACAGCCCTTGCATGGTTTTGTCGTCCAAAGGGAAAGGGACATATGCGTCCAGCCCGTTTTTTTCTTATTGATGAAATGGGTTTACTTTGAAAACATTCATTCATAAGTACCAGGCAGATTCACACTAAAACGAATTGGTGTGACGAAAGCGATGTCAACATCCCCACCTAACGTTGCACTCGAGTGACAATGGCGCCCTTTGTCCAGTGTCCAAGCTACATTAAAAGGCCAGGTCATAATAAAAGCTTTCAATTTGGGAGGTTCAAGGAGGAGTCTTTGACAGTCTTATGACCTCAAGGTACTAGATGTTGCAACGTTCTTAAGTATCTACAGTGGTTTAAAAAATTTGATCACCCCACAAATGATTACCAAAAATATACACAAATATAAAAAATGTAACATTTGGAATATTATAACACTTTTTCCAAAGCTTTGAAGAAAAGTAAAAAAGGCTAAATACCCCTAACTACGCTTGAAAGCTATTTTAAAAAGAAACTCTTTGGAGATTTCCATGGAAATTACCATAGCAAAAGCTTTGAGCCTGGGCAGGGAGCAAAGAGGAGTCTTTGAGTATTTTGACCTAATGTGACTTATTGTTACGACTTTCTTAAATTTGGTAATTTTTGTGAGCATTTAGAAATCAAAGCTTAAACTCAATAACTGATACTAAGTGTCAACATTTTGCTTGGATTAAAAGTGACGAACTAGGATGAAAATCCCAACATCTTCCTGGAGCTACTTCAGTTTGCATATTATTTCATTCAATTACATTTAAAACGGATGAGCGTTTCATTTTTTACCTAGGAAAATAGCTGGCACTTCATTTTTCTTACTACCGAATAAACCATTAAGTGTTTTTGTTTCATTGTAATTGAAATTTTCTCATGTGAAGTGTTCATAATGCATTTTTTGAATTTGATAAATTTACTCCTTTTAGATGCAGTTTATGATTTGACTGATATTAGGTATTTATCTGTTTAAAATTTGGAATGAATTCCCAAAAGAAAAAATGAATAACATTCAAAAGAGCAGCCAAAATAAAAAAGCAGCACTTCAGCCTTAGCCTACATGACATATATTCTATAAAGAAGCCAAAAAAACTTTAAAATGCATTATTTTAAATTGTTATTAGAAAACAGTTTTTAATACAAGAAGGCTTTTTAGGAATCCAAAAGAGCAAAAAAAAACACGATCAATACCAAAGTTGCCCATTTCAACTGTTATAAAGGTGACAAAACAGATATAGGCAAAGGGCATTATGAAAAAATTAAGCTTCTAAGTTCAAAGTTATATTCAAAGTTTTTACCCAGATAACTGACGAATTTTGTGATACGGTATTTGAAGTTTTGTATGCAGTAATGCACGATGAAAAAACTACTAATTTTGATAATTATTAACAGCACTCCTATATACCCTAGTATCCTGTATTGATCCTACCAGTCTTCGGTTTACTGTAACATAATCAATAAGGTATACTGTTCGATCGGGTTCGATCCCTGGTGTGGTCAGTTTCTTAGTTTGGGACGCGGGTCAGTGGTGTGACCCTGTAAGCTTAGCCAGAGTCAACCCAGCTCTAAATGGGTACCTGGAGAAATCTGGGGAAGGTAAACAGGAAGGGTTTGCGAAAGCATAGGTTGGCTGGCCCCCAGCCCCCCATTGCACTTCCTGGCTGAAGGGCCACGAAACGGAGATCAGCACCGCCGGTTTGGACCTTAAGGGTCTAGTGCCGCATCCTTTACCTTTACCTTTTATACTGTCTTACCATGTAAGGTATACATGTGAATACCATGTTAACTTATGAGCCAATTTATGACCAAATACCGTGTTGGTTCTAACTAGATTGTTGTACCTACAAAATTGCAAAAGTCTGTATCCATTACTGTTTTCTTTTCCAACACCAAATTTACCTAGACTAGGATACTCTCTATCCCTATTTCTACCGACCTGGGCGCTAAAATCTCCTAGTAAAAACATCATATTTCTGCCTGGGACCCTGTCTATTTGCTCCTGTAACTGTAAACAAATTTCATCTGAGTCACTAGTATCTCCACCAGTCGGTTCTACAGGGGCACATACTACTATAACTGATACCCTGAACTTTTTAGTCATAAAATGAGCAACTAGTATTCTATTATTAATACCTTCTCAGCCTAAACAAGGCTTAGCAGCTTCCGTATTCATCATGAGCCATATTCCCTGTCTATGTTCCCCATCCTTCCTGCCTGATTAAACAAATTCTATATCACCTAATTTCAGGCTTCCTACCCCTGGGATATGAGTTTCTGAAACTCCTAATAAGTCCAGTTTAAATCGTCTGAATTCGTCAGTCAAAATGTTGATACGATGGTCATTTTGTAACGTCGTAACATTCAAGTTCCAATTTTCATGTTCTTAAAATCATTGAAATTATTTTGGCCTCAGGAAAAGCAATGATCCCAGATACCAGTGCAGTGCGGGGATCACATATCTTCTCAAGTCTACACTCAAGTGCTTAAGCCAGCTTAGGACAAGACAGTAAGAAGTAACTGGTACCTCCATGAATGGAGGCTTTGTGCAATGCTGGACCCATCTTGGTCACAACATGGTTTTCAGCACTAGGCGATGCTCTTCTATCAACAAGAGTTGAAATCCTGCACAGACAATCTCAAGCCTATTACCTCCGACTCATTATATATTTATGCCTAAAAATATTATGCTACTACCGGGAGGCAGCCCGTAATAGATAAATTAGCTAGGACGAGATTTCTCAGCCCGAAGACGCCCTTCAAAAAATACCCAGCCCAGAAGAATTATCCATTGATCAGAATCCCGTGTAAATGCTGTGTCGTTTACTAGACTATAATTTCCTTAAGAGGCACCACGCCTCAAGTGGGATTAGAATTAACCACAAGGTCCCCCGTCTTGCAAGTACCCCGAAAGGGTCAAGGCAGCCCTTTGCAAAGGCCTTTGTCCAAATATCTGGATATAACGCCCTGCTGCAGTTGTCCTCTTATAGAGGGTCCTCCTGCGATGGTGTTCTGCATCACCATGCAATTTAATCCATTACTAGGAGAAGGTTTGTGACTCAAGGGACTTGTGGATACACCAGTGGGTCCTATTGATTGTAAATTCGAGGGGCCGTCTTCCTCGAATGCATTATACCGAGATATTTTCATTTATTTATCAATGCTTCACATCCTATCGAAAAATATTGCTCACTGTAGTAAGCGACCAGTAAAGAGCAGTTCCAAAGTGAAAAAGGTGAAGTACTTTCTTACAATCCATGTTATAACATTGCGATTTATTTTCCTCGTTTCTCCAAAACTGATAATCTATTCAAGATCAGTGGTGTTGCTGACGTATATCCAGTGTCCTCATCAGTGTCCTCATCAATGACTTATCTTCATGAGCCAATCCTGTTATCCTCCTTTCTGAAGTAAGGGATGACCTGTTCAAAAATTATTTGGTTTGGAAAGCTTCAGTGCTTCAGCCAGTATAAAGAACGGAAAATATTTGAATCGTAAGACTTTTCAAAAAGTAGTCTCTCCTTTTCTCTGTGATAAAAATAAAGCTAGAAATCATGGCCAGGTACATATCTAAACTTTACTTTGTAGCTGGCTTTTCAATGAAGACTGCAGCACCACATTTCCAGAGGTCAAATTTGGAAGCCATACAGCTTTTATGGAAATACTTATCTTCATGGATTTGCAAGAAAAAAGTAAAATACGTGGGATAGTGTCGAACATTTTAGTTTAGGAATGAACAATCAACGCACTATTGAGTCAAATTCCTCATGGATAAAAATTGTAAGCAAAGAGCAGTTCCAAATACGGATTATTTTCTTGGAATGTAATGTAAAAAGCCGTGCTTTAATGTCATGGTTTATATCTGTGACGTATATTCGTAAGCCAATAATATTTTTAGAGACAAATAGCCCCATCCTTTTAACTCCTGGTAAATTTTACAGCCTCTATGAGCAACCCTTGTCAGTTGACACTAAAACTCTAAAAACACACTAATACCCATCAAAATAATGTGATTTTTATGTTGATTTTAAGTATATTCAATCTGATCAATTTGTAATATACCCGAAAAGGTTATCAGCGAAAAAATATTTTAATTTGTAATTTGTTTTTAAGAAAGTTGTATAGCTTTTGCAAAAGTGAAACAAAAAATCCCAAACAGGAAAGCTATGTTTATGAGAATTTCATCCTCAAATTTAAGATTCTATAAGATAAACTACTTTTTAAAAAGGTTAAGTTTTTGGAAATAATGAACGAGGCTAAAACTTAAAATCGGACCATATTTATTGCTTCGTAGTTTATGCAGCATGTAGGTTATCGACAAAATAATAAAACCATGATATATCCTTAAGGTTGTGTTTGTAGAATTTAAAAAAACTTCTCATATACTCAGGGGTGTCCCGAGGCTCATTTTATTGGGGGGGGGGGAAGGAGATTTTAGTAAATTTTACCGAATCGCTACCTGATTTATGCCGAATTTTCTGCAGAAATCAAGAATTTTGCTAAATTTCAGCCAATTTTGCAAAATTTGTGCCGAAATTTTTGCCTTCGGCCAAAATTTTACCGAAAGCCAAAAAATTTGCCCCCCCCCTCGGGATGCCCCTGCCTATGCTTAAAGCAAATACCCAACCCGAGAGGATGATCTCTTTGAACGAGAAAGGTCCTTAAATAACCAGCACAAAATACAAAAGTAATTTACAAGGCCCTAAATAGTCTCCCGCTGCCTATGATACTGATAACTTTTACCATACGCATTTTATCATAGGCAATATGTGCTGCACAAAGCAACAGCGCTGGATGTGTAAAGAGCAACGTGGGCACAATGTATTCTTATATATATATACATATTTTTTGCAGACCAAGCTGTCGTGGGAACTTAGAAAGGGGCTCATTCGATGGAAAATTACGAGTTCTAGTACCCTTTTTAATAGATGACAGTGACTAGAGGGCAAACAGCCCCCCACGCCTATCCAATGAAAATTTTAAGATAGCAATTTTGTTCAGCATAGTTGAAAGGTCTTGTAGTAGTGTGTTCGATGATAACAACCTCCCAAAAGTCCTCAGGGCAAGGGTTGTAACTTATGCCCCGTGGGCATATAAGGTTTTTATGGAAAGTGTGGTCATATATACTTTGGAGGGGATTCGCTGGTTTGGATAGCTTTTGAGATAGCCATTTGTTCAAAAATAGTCGAAAAGTCATTTAACAAGATCTTCAGGGTGGACACAACCTCCCAGGAGTCTTGGGGCAAGGATTGTATGCTATGCTCCGGGAGTGTACAAGGCTCTTACTGAAGGGGTGGTCGTGTGAACTTTAAAAGAGGCAAATTTGATTGGAAATGTAAAGTTCTAGTTGACTTATAAGATTCAAAATTGATGGAGAAGAACAAACCCCCCCCCTTACTGACACCCTTTTTTCCCCAACAGCAACCGATCAAAATAGTGAGATAGCCATTCTTTTCATAATAGTCTAAAGAGCATACAACAAAGCCTTCAGGGTAGACAGGAAAATTGTATTTTAGAGTATGCTTGCCCTGTGTGGCAGCCGGGGCTAAGTAAAGAGCAAAGATATGACCTTGAGAATGTGCAAGAACGAGCTACCCGTGTTATATTAGGTCCAGAATTCACGAATTATGACGATAGCCTTAAACTCCTAGGCCTAGATGGACTTGATGTCAGGCGACACAAGCTTACAAGGCCTTTGGACAGAAGCTTTTGGAGTCAAGCAGGCATCGTGATTTGCTCCCTGAACCGGCAAGAACAGGGTGTAATACAAGGCACCAGAATAAACTGGAGCCTTGTAACCCAATGGCTACCGACCGATGCAGATTGTCTTTTTGTTAGTATTTTGTGTCTCATTTTGATAAGTAAGTGACAAGGAAGAGTGATTATTTAAATTATATTGTGTCTCATTTTATTCTTGTTATTTGACATAATAAATTCATATCGTATCGTATCGTAAGTTCTACCACTATTTTTAAGAGTCAAAAGTGAAAAGAGGGCAACCAGCCCCTTCCCAAGCCTAACATTCCCCATAACACATCCGATCAAAATTTTAAGAGAACTATTTTGTTCAGCATTGTTGAAAAGTCCAGCAAGTACGTCTTTGGGGATGTCATCTTTCCACAGTCCTCAGGGCAAGGGCTGTAAGTTAAGCAATTCGTTCATTGTTTCCATATACTATATGTTTTTGAGAAAAGTATGCTTGTTTGAATTTTTACTTTCAAAAAAGACGAAGAGCGTTCAAGTGAGCTTTTTAGAGAATGCTGAGGGGAGTGTTGAACTAAATCAAAACATGTTATCTGTATTTGGATTGTCAAAAGGTCTTACCTCAGGAATGACTGAATATATTAATTAGGAACTTTCAGAAAATGGTAAGGGAGATGATCAAAAGGGCAATATTTACATTCCACCACTACTACTGTTACCACGACTACTATTACTAACACAGAACTCCGTTTACAATATTGAAGAACATTCGAAAAGGCAGCAATGTGCGGCCTTTTCAAAAAGGCCTGCAATGTGCATGTACATGCATGTACATGCAAATGTATTTGCCAATGTATGTATTTGCATGTGCATGTACATGCAAAAGGCCGCAATGTGCATGTAAAATGTCAAGAGAACGTATCTCAAGAATTGATTTGGCTCTTAAGTTGGAGCTATAAGAGAATGCTTTATGTGGAAGATCATCTTACCAAAAGGTAATGTTTTCACGCTACTATTAATACTACTATCCATACTTCATTTACTACAAGTGTTACTACTCCAATTGCTACTTCTATTGCAACTACTTGTAAGGCTAGAACCATTGAGAAGAAAGTTTCAAGAAGTATTCAAAAATTAAAAATTTTCAAATTTTCAAACCATTAAAAAGTATACAGGTTATCGAAAGGACCCATCAGCAATGTCATAGCAATGGCTTATTTAAGTTGGAACTTTGAGGATTTGACAAGAGGGATGTCTAATTGACCAAAAGAAAATACGTTAATACTACTACTGCTATTAGTGCTACCGCTATTACTATTAGTAAATCTACTAATAATGCCTATACTACGACTGTGACTACTATTAAAACTATACCTAAGGGAATTTTGAGGGGGGAGGTTGAACTGAATCAAAACACGTCATCTCTATACAATTTGGCAAATAGGGCGTAAGAGCAATATCTTAGGAACAGTTTGGTGTGTGAAGTTGAAACTAACAGGACTTGTTGTGGAGGATGTCGAACTAAAAAATTGAAAATATTAAAATCCTAATGCCACTGCTTTTATTCATACTACTACAACTGATACTATTATTACTACTTCTACTACTACCACTGCCACTAAAGCTAAGTCTACTACTATTATTTCTACTGCTACTATTTCTACTGCCGCTACTAAAACTAAGGGCATTAAGGTGAAAAATTTGGGAAATATTGAAACTGTACGGAAGTAAATTGAAAAACACTATGCCCACACAAGTTGTCGATAGGACTTGTTTCAGAAACTGTTGATGGTATTAAGTTTAAACTTTCAGTATGTGTTGAAGAGGATACTGAAGAAACCAAAGGTGCTATTTGCATGCTGCTCCTGCTTCTATAACTATTGCTACTATGCAAGCTAGCAGTATTAAGGTGAACTCGTCCAGAAATGTTTAGGCGGATGTTGAACTAAATCAAAACGACCTTTGAATTTGTAAATTTTCAAAAAGGTGACAAAGGAAGATCACAAGAACGGCTTACATTATTAAATTAGACCTTTAAGCATAAGTTTTGGTGCATTTTGAACTAGACAGAAGGCTATGTGTATTATATTAATACTATCACTACAGTTGCAGTAACTAATGACGCTAAGGGTATGCGTCACTGACAGTTAAAGTAAAGTAAATTGAAGAGGTAGAGATGTTTAGATATCTTGGGAGTCTAGTGAGCACCAATGAAAGCCCCGAGCATGAAGCTGCCCCGACGGTACAGACAGAAAGCTGCACTTGAATGATGCCTAGAAAAGACGCAGCGCTCTCAAGAACAACCCTTTTCCATTCATTTCCCATTCATTTTTCCATTTAGAGGTTTCAATTAGAGGTAGAGATGTGTATATATCTTGGGAGTCTAGTGAGCACCGATGGAAACTCCGAGCATGAGGAAGCTTCAACGGTGTGGACGACAGAAGGCTACACTTTGACGATGCCTAGGAAAAAACGCAGCACTCTCAAGAACAACCCTTGCCAATTCATTTCTCACTCATTTTTCCATTTATTTTCACAGCCCTCCTCCCAAGCCCATTCATTTTCCAATCACAGTCATTTTGTTCAGAAATGTAGAACGGTTCAGTAGCTATGTCTCTAGGGATACTGGGTATGTTAGCGCCCCAAATTTAAGCAATTTGTCCATTATGATTTAAAACTATATGTTGCTTTAAACTGAATAAAAAACCTCGGTATGTCTGGTTGCCCATAAGACACCTCAGAAATATATTGAGAACGACCGGGGGTATTAAGTTGAAACTTTCGTGGCTGCTATTAGTACTACTTCTGCTCTTACAATTTAAATATATCAAAAGAGTGTAAGTGTATCCAGGTTGTAAAAGGGCATGGAAAATTTTTTTGGGAATAAAGTCAAGTTTTATATTTCATTTCAACTTGAGGAGATATAGAATTAAATTAAACAATACTATTTTTACCAGGATTAAGAAATTTTGAAAAAGTTTCTTCAACATACAAACAGCAAGCTAAACTCTGGATTCTTATAGAAAAGGTGAGATGATATAAAATATTTTTTTCCATAAAAATTACTGTTCTAAGGAAAAATGAACAGAAATTAATTAAAAAAAACTTTTCACAAAATTTGTTTTCAAAAGAAAAGTAAAGAGCTCCATTAAATCAAAATGAGCAGAAATAAAGTAAAAGTATCTTACAAACGTAAAACTACCACAAATCACCATCAATAAATAAACGAAGCTCAAAACAAACAGAAATTATAATAAATAACCGAGTGAAACTCAAAACTAGCAGATAATAATATAATACAAGTGAACCACCCTCATGCCTTTTCAAAGCCAGAACATAATTTGCACTAACTAAAAAAAAAAAGATGTATAACCATAGATTGTCAGTTTAACATACACATACTCATAGTTATTCCTTAGAGCTTTGACAGTTATTTATTTATATAGGTCAAAAATTGAAAACGTTTAAAATGTATTTGTTTTCAGTATAGTGCAAAATATTGTCTGGTGTTGAGAAGGCATTTGAATGGTCATCCCTGCTCATGTTTCATATAGCTATTTCAACTCGTTTAGTTAGGTAAGTTTTTTTGGAGGGGGGGGGGAGTCAAGTTTTCTGGAGAAATTTTAAGATAGGGATATTTCATAGAATTACTATATGAAAATCTTTTTATTTGTCTTAGTTCCTTTTTGTCGTCCTGATTTTATGTTTGGAGGTGATTAGGGCTATTGCCAAGGGTAAATTTTCACCGGGATGAAATTGTCTAGAGAATCTTTCCCGGGATAGAAAAGATTTTGTTCTAGAAGGTAGAGCCAGATTCCCTGTCATTATTTAAACTAAAAAAAAAAACAGTTTATTTTTAACTGAAATTACGGAGCAGCAATAAAACTTGAAACAGACGGAATTTATTATCTTTTGTAAGTCTACAAGTCTACTTTATCCTTATAAAACCTTATAATGTAATACTTTCTTCATTAAATTTCAGAAATATCCTCTATTACACTTACTTTCATTCTACCTGCCTAAAAGCCCCCTTCCTATTGCTTTGTTATAGCCCTACACTGTATATATTAAAATTTCCTCTTTTTATTGTGAAAAAAAGAGGTAAAGGATACGGCACTAGACCCTTGAGATCTTTTTTTTAACACCACTCTGTCAAAAAGTGAAATAAGGGGGCAGGGGGGAGGTGGGTGGCCAGACATTCTTTGCTTTTGCACACCCTTCTTGCTTATCTTACCAAAATTTTAAAGATACCCATTTACAGCTGAGTCGACCCTGGATGAACTTACAGAGTACATGCCACTGACCCCCGTCCCATACCAAATAACTGGCCACACTAGGAATCGAACCCCGCCCTTCAGAATGATTCTAAATCTAACGCACCAACCACTCGGCTAGGACGGCCTATCTTTTAATGGGTATTATTTGTCATTATGAGTCAACAGATGATGATGAGTAAGTACACACACACAAAAACAAACAACAAAAACAGAACAACAAAATCAATCAGCTTTTATAGATAGCTTATGGCTACACCCAGACATTAGGGTGGAGGGATTTCAGGACGTATGCTATTTAAGCTAGAAATTGATCTGGTAATTAAGTAAATATGAATTTCCTGACTGCAAAGAGGTAATAATTTTATTTATGTACCATTTTGACGTGAAGAGGAACTAAAAAAGGGCAGTACCTTTTATTTTTCTATTTTTCTATTTAGTGTCTTATTTCATTCCGTTATTATGCAATTGTGCCTGATTTTTTGATTCATTTGTTTGTCTTTTGTATCTTTATTATTTTTCCTACTTCGCTATTTTTCCATAATTTTGCTTAGTAGGCAATAAATAAGTAATTTTTATTATTATTAGCCGCTATAGCTAAATTTGAAGAAAATGTAAATCTTTTGCTTAAACATAAACAGATTATTCACGAAAGCTACCATTTTACCCTCTGTACACTGTGGCTTAAATTATTGAAGGATAAAATGTATATGGTTTTAGATTTTATTTTTGCTCCCTCTTCAAAATATTTTCTTACCGGACAAGAGGTAGGCTAACTGCCACAATAGAAAGGAGTATTAACAGCTTCATTTTTAAACTGAGACTGAATTACAGAAATTCAGAGTTTATTAGTGTCTGAACCGGGTTACTTAAAAACCTGACTATAGTTCATCAAAACAAAGTAACGGTACATTTCGCTGTATCTAGGGGACTTTTTTTTACTGACTGGATTGAAAGATTTCATTTCTTATATCTTTTCGTTTTTCAGGATTAAATAAAACAAAAATCAACTAAAAGTAAGGAGCAAGATTAAAACTGAAAATGAACAGAAATTATTTTGTATATGAGGGACGTTTCTCCTTCCTCGACATCTCACTCGCTGAAGTTTTTTAGTGCTCAAGAACAACGTTCTTATTCCTGTTCAACAGCCCTTGTGTTTCAGTAGTCTTCTTAAGGAATTGGGAAAAAATTCGACTTTAGTGAAAAGAGTGGGGGGCTCATGAGAGGCTACCCCCATATGCACTGATCAATTTGTGTATGTATTAAGTTTTAATATTGCTCCTTATTTCTAGTAGACATTTCTTTTTTTCATTAAATTTCTGATTGTTCTTCAAATAATACAGGGAAATATCCCTGCGTGGGAATTTCATTAAAGAAATCTCCCCCGCACAAAATATGCTCCATGTGAAAAATCTCCCCTAAAGGAAATGCCGCTCTTCCAAAAATTGTATATTTCCCAGTAACAAAGACTGTATGTAATCAAGGGGCAAACTTCATAGCTAACAACCCATTGAGGGATTATTTTCCAGATTGGATTATTTGGGTAAGTTGAACAAAATGGCTATTGCAGAATTTTGATCAGATTTCTTTGAAAAAAGGCACGTGAGAGGGAGGCCAGTGGCACTTCAAAATTACTGGTCACTGAAACAGGGAACTAGAACTTGCAATTTTCTTTAAATGAGCCATCGTCTGGTCTTCAAGAACCATTGGTTCGATACGATGACGCCCTGGGAAAAAAATCCACATTTTCTATAAAAGCTTGAAATCTCTAAAGCAGGGTTCTCTGATTTGCTGATTCTGATGGTGTATTTTTCGGTAAAATTACTTGAATTTTTGGGGGTGTTACCCCCTGTTTCAAAGATCAGGCAAATTTTCTCAGGTCACAGTTTTTGGTAGGTAATATTTAACTTGGTATATTTCATATAGATAAGTTATAATAAAACTTTTATTGCAATAGAGGGTGGGCTAGCAGCACACGAAATATAATTAAAACACAGCCCGAAAAGGACAGTCAGAGCATGGGTGCTCATAAGCTGAATTCCAGGGGGGGGGGGGCAAATTTCGTCTAATTGCTACTTTTAATGCTATATAATAGAAATCTCAGAACAAAAATATAAAAATAAGGCAGCATCATTCAGCCAGGGGGGGGCAATAGCCCCCCCTGCCCCCCCCATATGGGCGCCCATGAGTCAGAGTATTGCCTATCTCAATAGATGACAGTTAAACCACTAGCCCTTTCACCTTCCAATTCTATGAGCTCCTTTCGAAGCTTCTAGGACAACTGCTTCTATACCACAGTTTATGTAATTGTCCAGTATGATCTTTCCCTATCTCACCCATTATAAAAACCCGGACCAAGGTGCGAGTGCTCCAGAGAACGTTTTTGCAGATAGAAACATAGGCGGCATCAGATCTTTTCACGGGTAGACAAGTCAGACTGTGATCTAATCGGAAACAAGTGGAAACCCGCTATTACGAATAATGCACTTTGTTGGAAACAATCGGAAACAGACTAACCCGCTAATACAGAAAGAAGTGGGAGGAGCTTTTTGTTCGCACCGAGAACGAAGACCAGAAATGATCTGCGATAAGCTTATTGGATAATTATATGAACTGTGTTCTATACGAAGTGCCCTGGTCTAAAAAAAAAAAATAACAAGATACATTGTGGCCCCGCCAATTTTTACTTAGGCATCGTTATTGTGCTGCCTATGATGACTAAAAGTTGGAAAAATTTTCAAGATAAAAAAAAGCACTTCTTATTATGTTTACCCCTCTTAAAAAGCTGACCCCCTCCCTTCCCTCCAATCTCATCTAAATTAAAGGCATTATCGACCGTATGTCGTCCCCCTGTACGTCTTTATAATAAGAATGATCTCTCCTTAAAAGAGGTACACGGTGACTGTATACCGGGTGCCGCCAATTCTCATTGTACAAAGGCTACGCTGAATCTAAAGCATTTAGACCAGAAATGATATAAACTATCCTCATCATAAATGAGCGAGGACCTTCTTCAAAGAGAGAATGTACAAAGTGACGACATATCGGGTGACGCCAATTCTTCTCATACTATGACTACACTCAATTTAAAGCAATTAGACCAGGTATGATATCAACTCACCACATCCTAAGGGAGTGAGAACTTTCTTCAAAGAGAGAACGTACAAGGGGACACATACCGGGTGACGTCCATTCTTATTATAAAACAAGTTACCTGTTCTTGAATAAATGTCGTTGCTCATTACCTTTTATAGGACATACACTCTGATGGGTACACCACCCTGAATGCATGTCGTCACCATGTTCCCGACTACATGCGGTCGCACTGTACTTTTTAAAATACAGACTTTCAGACTAGGATATGACCCTGATTACATGTCTTCACACTGTCCTTAACTGCATGTCGCTGCTCTGTACTTTTTATAGTGCTGAAGTTCAGACGGGGAAATCTTCCAGACTAAATGTCGTCTCTCTATACGTTTCTATATTAAGAACAGTCATCGCTACCGTCTGCATTAACAGTTATTTGCTCCAAAGAGTGCCTTAGGGACTGACCTTGACCTATGGCCATCCCGTCGTCCAGAAGGTAAATTCTACTCATGATTTAAAAAAAAGAAGATAAATTAAGTACACAAAACGAGTTTTTTCAACTGTAAGCCCTGAGGTTGCCATGGGGACTGGCAGCCTTGAGGAATATGGGGGCATACCATCCTCAAAGACGTAATTTCTACACATTTCAACTATGCTGAACAAAATGTATATCAACAAATTTTGATTGAATGGGTTTGGGGAAATGATGGGCGTGGGGAGGGGACTGTGTATCCTCCAAGTTCTTTTGACTATTATGAGCACTAGCCTTTTCACTTCCCAATCAAATGAGCCCCTTTCAAAATTTCTGTGACAACTGCTTCTATACGAAGTGACCTGATCTAAAAAAATATCATATATTGTCCACATAACTATTTTCTTAGACAGCGCTATAGCTCTGCCTGTGGCGAAAATAAAACCTGAAACATTTTTCAAGTTAAAATATGTTGTCCTTATTAGAAATTTGACCCCCACCCTTCCCTCTAATCCTATTTTAATTAAGGGCTCTATCCACCGTATGCCGTCACCCTGTGTGTCTTTACAATAAGAATGATTGTCACTCTTTAAAGAGACAACGTACGTGGTGACAATATATCAGTTGACGCCCATTCTTATGACACAAAGACTAGACACAATTTAAAACATTTAGAACCGATATTATACAAACTAATCACATCCTATAGGAGCGAGGACCTTCTTCAAAGAGAGAACGTACAGGGTGATGACATATTGAGTGACGCCCTTTCTTATTATACAAAAAGTCATCGCCTTGTCCCTGAATGCACGTCTTCACCCTGCACTTTTATAGGAAAGAAATTCATAAGGGAAAACCCTCCTGACTGCCATGTACCAGACTACATCTCGTCGCATTGTTTGTGACTGCATGTCGTTGCTTTGTACTTTTAATAAGACAGACATTCAGACGGTGAAATCTTTCAGACTACGTGTCGTTGCCCTGTGTGTCCCTATAATAAGAAGAGCTGTTGCCAACTCCCTCTATTAAGAGTTCATTGCTCCCAAGAGTGCCTTGAGGGATTACCTTGTCTTTTGGCCACCCTGTCGTCCAGGATTCACATTCTACAAAAGGTTTAAAAAAGAACAAGAAACGTAATACAAAAAGCGAGCTTTTTGACTGTAAGCCCATATTTTGCCCTGAGGGATGAATACCCTGAGGTCTCTGGGCGTTATCATACTCAAAGACACAGCTTATTGACGTTTCAACTATGCCGAACAAAATCTCTCAAAAAAATTTTTTGATTGGATGTGTTTGGGGAATGATACGCACGGGGAGGGGCTGGGTACTCTCCAATCACTTTCTACTATGGGCAAACGCCCTTTTAATTTCCTATAGATTGACCCGCTTCTGAATTTTTTATGACAACTGCTTCTATACGATGGGCCCTAGTATAGAAAAATAATAATATAATTTGCCCATATTGCTATTTACTTAGGCAGCGCTATAGCTCTGCCTATGATGAAATAAAAGTTGAAAAAATTTCAAAATTCTAAAAAAGTTGTCCCCCATTGAAAGTCGACCCCAATTACAAAGTTGACCCTCAAAAACCTTATCCTGATCCACACCCGTCTCCTTGTGCCGGAATGCATGTCTTCGCCCTGTAATTCCCAATACTAAGAAGAGTCGTCGCCCACTCTCTCGATTAAGAGTTCATTGCTTACAAGAGTGCTTTAGGGGGTGATCTCGTCCTATGGCCACCTCGTAGCCCAGAAGTAACATTCTACGCATGATTTAAAAATGACAAAGAACTTAAATACAAAAACGAGTTTTTCGATTGTAAGCCCTGAGGTTACCATGAGGACTGACAGCCCTTATGAGGGTTGTCATCCTCAAAGACATAATTTCTAGACGTTTATCTTGGCTGAACAAAATTTCTACCACAATAATTTGATTGGATGTGCTCGGCTAAATGATGGATGTGGGGAGGGGAGTGGGGACCCTCCAATCACTTTCAACCATTTGAAAAGGAAAAATCCCTTTGAATTTTTAATCGAAAGAGCCTTTTCGAAGTTTCTACGACAAGTGCTTCTACACAAGTGATTCTTCTACAGTGCTCTGGTCTAGAAACACATAATAATGATAATACATCGGGCCCATATTGCAATTTACTCAGGCAGCGCAATGGCTCTGCATATGATGTAAAAAAAGATGAAATAATTTCTGAGTTCAAAAAAAAGTTGCAGCCTACCCCCCTTAAAAGTGGAACTCCAATTACAAATTTGACCCTCCAATCCGATTTTAGTTAAAGGCTCCATCCACCGTATGTCGTCGCTCTGTACGTATTTATAATAAGAATGGTCGTACAGGGCGACGTTGTATCGGGTGACACCCATTCTTATTATACAAAACTACGTCCAATCTAGAGCATTTAGGCCATATGTGATAAAAACTAACCACATCCTAAAGAAGTGAGGACCTTCTTTAAAGACAGAACGTACAAGGTGATAACATATCGGGTGACACCCAGTCTTATTACACTAAGACTACACTCAATATAAGATCAATTAGACCCGGTATTGTATAAACTAATCACATCCCAAAGGAGCGAGGGCCTTCTTCAAAAAGAGAACGTAAAGGGCAGCGACAGATCGGATGACTCCAATTCTTATTATACAAGAAGTGGTTGCCCTGTTTCTGAATGCAGGTCGTCGCTCTGTACCTTTTAAAGGGCAGACATTCAGATGGGAACACCTCCCTGACTACATATCGTCACCCTATAGTTCTTATAGGACAGACATGGAGACGGAGAAAACTTCCTGACTGCCCTGTACTTGACTGTTCATCGTCGTCCTGTACCATTTTTAGGACAGACATGTAGACAGGAACACTAACCTAACTATATGCTGTTGTTCTGTTCCTGACTGCAATCTGTCACCCTGTACTTTTAATAAAGGAGACATTCAGACGGAAAAATCTTCCAGACTGCATGTCGTCACTCTGTGCCTTCTAATAATAAGAAGAGTCGTTGCCCAATCCCTCTATTAAGAGTGTATTGCTCGCAAGAGTGCCTTAGGGATTGACCTTGTCCTATGTCCACCCCGTCGTCCAGAATGCTTATTCTAAATACAAAAAACTATTTTTTTCGACTGTAAGCAAGGAACAAAATTTAACATTAAAAAAGGTCAGAATTTTTTCTGCGTTTCTAGGGAGCTGCCCTCTCTTCAATACTTTGCTCTTTCCAGCAAAGTGCTACTTTTTGTCAAAATACTTGAACTACGGCTGAAACACAGGTTCCGTTAGATTGGAATGAGAAGAATTTTATAGCACTAAAGAAAACTTTAGCGTAGGAAATGATCAGTTGAGGAGGGGGGTAGCCCTCTCAAATACGTAATAATTTTCTGTTCATTCTAAGTTCTAGATTTACCCTACTTTCAGTTGGAAAAAGTTTTTTGCACCTAATTCTGCTAGAAAAGCAATCGTAGTCCCGATTTCATGTTGTTGTATGCTTAGGTTACATTATAGTCATACTTTTGGATGTAATAAAAAGTATGCTCGACTACAATACTGATTATGTATACCACCCGAAATATTTGAGTGAACATCATCTTTTTTTACCTATACACGACTTTGGTGGAAGATAAAAAGACTTGGCATCAGTAGCCAATAGTTAAAAGTAGATTAGTGTCGATACTAGCCATTCAAACCAAATTCTTTTCGTTTCAATTTTCTGATTCTGTAGCACAACTACGACGGTAAAATCAAGAAAAACTAACATCATACATAAATCTTGGTGTTATGGCACATTATGGTGTTACTTGTCGTACGTGCATTATTTTCATCCAGATTTAAAGTGTTTTGGCACACTAACCCAAATCTCCTATCAATCATCTATTTGATATCTATCAGACTGGGAAATCTGATTGGAAATCAGATTGGAAAATTAATAAATTTTAGTCATGGAAATTGAGAGAAAAATTAAGTAATATGCAAGGAATATTTATTTGCAAGCTTTATTTATTTAAGTTCGATTGTCTGAACATTAGATTTAACTTCTCTCCTTACTAAAAGCGAGGACGATTATTTCAAATGACGATTAGATTTTGTGTTTATGGTTAATATAAAGTTTTTGAAAATATTGCGAAGTATTTGAAAGTGCTTTAAGATGAAAAAGATAAAAAATTTATACCATCGTTTAATTAGTGCCCTATCTTCTGAACTGCTAATAAATCTTCGTTACCAGTTTTGCCTAGTGTTTGCTAACAGATTAGGCTACTAAACCAACAAAATAATAGTCATATTTGAACATGACTCTATGTAGGACAGCCTTAAAATACGAGAAGAACCGTTGATGCGCAGTTTCAATGACCCGTCTACAAGACGAAAAAACATCCAGTTTTTCTACTTTTACGTGTCCATTAAGGTTCACGTAAAGCGAGTTCCACGTGAATCGAAGAAAAAAAAAGGCAAATCTAGTTTGCTACAATGGATGCAAATAAATTAACGGGCAATAAATTAAAATGCCTCTACACTGCTGGCTTTTCAAAAAGAATTTTACTCCTTATCAGTATTAAGTATGTTACTTCTCAGGAAAAAGAACCATTCACACCTTTGCCCAAGTATATAATCCCGAGAAGAAAATATCAACACTCCCGTCAACCTGTATGCACATGTACAATATCTTGAAAACAAAATTTTGAAAACTAAGGTGATGTAGCCTTAAAACTAAATCGTACGTTTTAAGACGACGCAGTCAAGAATAATTTTGACTTGAAAATGGGTCCCTCCAATTTTACAAATATGGTGATTCTATCATGATTACTGAACTTTTCTTATTTAAAAACAGAAGAGTTCCAATTATTTCAAATTATCTTTTTATTTTTAGATTAATCTTTCTTGACAACCACGTATATAAGGTTATAGATAAAATTCGAGAATTACTAAAAAAAGAGGAAGAAACTGGACCGAATGTTAGATTTCTGATTACGATAATTAACCCAGTAAAAATAGCGTTTGAGGTCAAACAAATTGCAACAAAAATGATTTTTAGACCAAAGAATGCGGAAAACTCAGGAGAACAACATACTAAAAGCCCACCAAAATCCACCAATGGGAAAAAGTTTGACAAGGAAAACAGTGGGGAAAGAGGGAAAATTCTGAAAAAATGCCAGGACCTCTGATTTTAGCACTGTAAATACCCAGTCCTACGTAGTTCAAGTCTCAGAACTCGAATTCTGCATCAGAATTATTATATCACACCACCGGGGGGTATCTGATAGGGTTAGCAGGGGCAACAAGGGAAAATGAGGAAGACTCAGACTCGCTCGATTTCATCGCTGTAAAGACTATTTCTGATATTATTTGAGAAGCAGAATCCAAATCTTCCTTCAGAATACTAGTTTTCCCTCTTCGGAAAAAACTGGCAGAGGGTGAAAAGTAGGGAAATTGAATTCTCTTTCTTTTTTTTGGCTGCGGAGCCCATTTCAACAAGGATTTGATCACATTATATTAAGAATCATCACGGTGCATAAAATTGGTACAGATTGATTGTACTTCGGCAAATCACAGACTTCAAACAAATCAAATAATAAAAAACTTAAAACAGGAACTTAGTTGTTAAAATCACCATCAAGGTCAATGCTTTCTGAATTTTGGCAGTCGGTACCATGACACTCCGCACATGCTTTTGTGTAGTGAAGTCCGTTTCTTTTGCAACTCCAACGCTTTGTTTCACAACCTGACTTGCAGGCACATCGTACCATTCTCAGTAGTTCTTCGGGTGCTGACTTCGAGTCCATCGTTACAGGTACGTACTTGGTTCTGTCTAGCCGCCAACCCCAGTCACATGGGTCTAGATCAGCTGAGATGCCCATCCATTCCATGACCTGTAGGAAAACTTTGAAGAAGTGAAATTTCGCAGCTGACAATGTTGGAGGCAAGCTTTCTGGGCGGACAACGAGGTCAAAGAAACCAGTTTTGTGATAAACATGGTATAACGCAAATCCTGAAGGGTGGTATTAGCTTTAGCCCGATAAACAAGCAGTGTGAGCTTTTCGCCTGCACTGATGATCTGATGCTTTTCTGAGTTCTTCCGGCAAAAAACCGCCGCATTTTTTCGGAATTCAGCATTGATCTTAACCAATAAAAGTGCCACTGGCTTTCCTACGCCGTAGAACCTAGAGGTCGAATCGCATTCCAGAAAAGCATGGATGGGCAGTATGACCTCTGCGACTTCCCCAAGCTTGCTTTTTAATTCTCTTATGTTGTAGAGTTTGGATGTTCCCGGCTTGGTCTCCGCTCGAAAGAATAGTGGGTAGCTTCCTGGCTGGCAATGGTGAAGAAGCAAGACGAGCAGGTCTGTGTCATTGCCAACAAGACAGGTTTCTACCTCAGAACAACTTGTCACTGCGGCTGTCGCAATCGTGAAATCTGCATCACCTGAAGCATACACCACGCGACATCCTGACGAGCTTAGCACTCCACCAAGCAGGAGGATGAATTTTCCCTTGTTCTTTAGGTTGTTCAGGAAAAAGTCTTTTTTGAGGGTTACCGTTGTTGTCCCAGTAAAGTTGATATCAGGAGATCTTATGTCTTTCGATCTTTTTAAGTGAGTCTGGTCTTTTGTTGGCGGTGAATCTTCGTATCCGTCGAACACAACCGTAGCATTTCCAAAATGAGCTTTGACATAGCTAGCGTAGGCCAGACATATTTGTCCAAAAGTAGCGACGGTTGTCCAAGGCAATTTATGTAGGGGCCATCCTCAATCTACAACATAATTGTAACTCATTGAAAGATTTGCAGAAGAGCCTTCGATAATTTTCCAGAGGGCATTGGAGAGGGAAGCCTTGTCAGCTGTGCGTAGTAGTTGGTATAACCCGAAAAGTGCAGGAAGAAAAGAGCAAAGTTCATAACCAAGAGTATCCGACAGATCCTGACCGTCGGCAGTGGCTACACCCGCTAGTTGCTGGAACAATAACGTTTGGTCAATCTCGACCGGCTCATCATCAAGCTTCGGAGCCAACTTTGCAGCCATAGCTACGACTTTATCTTTCCTTTTGAGCACAAAAGTCTCTACTGGCTTTCTAACCATCCTTTGCAGTATGTGCAACCCAACGTCTTTCGCTTCGTCAACATTGACCTCTGGCAAAGCAGTCACTCCGGTAACAATATTCATTAGCTCCTGACCCCTGTTAAAGGGCTGCAAAGGCTCAAGGAACTTGAGCAACTTCTGCAAATCTTCGCTGTCTCTATATATCCTGGACCCCGATGTATCAACGTGCTGGTCGCTTGTGCGGTAAACAGATCCCGTTAGGTCTTGCATGATTGCATTCATTTGGGCTCGCACTGGCATAGATAGTGTCCAGATCGACAGCTGCGCTTCATTCATACCTCTCCCTCTAGTGAGACCGCTAGCGGTCTTCAGAGTTTTCATAAAGACTTGTTCTATAACAAGGTCTGCTGCCATTCCGGACCACGAATGTTCGGTTCTGTTAACAGAAAAGTTACCAGTTTGGAACTTCTCGCATAATTCTGGCTGCGATTCTTTCAAACCGACAAGGGTTTGTAAATGAAGACGGGCTGATTTAGCATATGAAGTTTGACCACATGCCGCGAAATAAGGAAGCATACTAAACCATCTCTGAAGATACAGGTCAAACTCTCCAGTCCGTTCAGCGCGAACTGACATCCTAAGAATTTTATTTATTTCAGAATACTGTTCAAGCCACAGTTTCGCAGTCCTAGATTCGCTAACTAGCTCCTTCTTTGCCTGCTCAATTTCTTCTAAAAGTGAAACCACCGCTGGAGACGCAGAAAGGTCTTCAATAGAAATATTTTTGGATGTCAGCTCTGTATAAACACTGGCTGCGCTCACCATTTGGGGTGCCGGTTCACTTCGTAAACCGTCGGCAGTATCTTCGAAAGCACAGGCAAAAAGTAAGATGTGCAGAGCTAAGTCAAGAAGAGAATGTGCCCTCAAGGCTCTAGAAACTGCTTTGCCAGAGATAATGTGTTTTACAGTGTTTGGGGCGTAGATCTGTTCAAGGACTTCAACCAAACCTGCTTCTTCCATAAAATAGCCCATACACCCAAGACAACTCATTCTTCCATGAAAGGACCCAAGCATCACTACGATCTCTTTCAAGGGGCTACTGAAAGGTGACGATTCAACCATTATTCTCGCTTTCCAATACAGTGGTTGGTTGAAGGTTATGACAGGAATCTGGTTCAGTTTCTTTGCCTTCTCTGCAATAAACATCAACGTTGTGTTGATGCACGTGAGATCGGTTGGGTTTAAATCAATCATAGGCTGGAAAAATATCGATGACCACTTCTGGGTTTGTCCAGCATGAGCTGACTGCATTGCACCTGACCAGCCGACTGGAGAACCTCGCAGAGCTAGCTGAGAATTTACCCACATGATGTCAAGATGTCTGCCATTGTCTCTGAACTCTGAAAGTACCAACTCTACGTAAGTGAGCTGATTTGTAAAGGTAGTATGCTTCACGTAAGGGTAGATCCGTATAGCAGCTTTTTCTATAATTTCTTTCAAGTTAAAATCTTTTCTGTGAAACATGCGTAACTCTTCTTTGCCGCCCGGCGACTTAACCTCAAGAATAGCCATACCATGTGAAGTACCGTGCCTATCCAGAGTGTTAGCGTTATGATCGTAATTGTCTGCAATGTACTGGACAAGAGTGCCTCTTGGTATCTTCAGTTCTTGGTCGGGGCTTTCAGCCATTGCCGCACATCTTTCAAATCGGAGGGCTTCTGCATAGCCAGCACAAAAGCCTAGGCTGCTCAGTGTGTCGACAACGTCACGTGAACCGAACCGACGATGTATAGACTCAGCCAACCTCAGCTGCATTGGTGCAATAATGCTTCGAGGTCTGGTGTTTTTTATTATTGCCTGCCCTATTACGCTGACGAAAAGTTTGGCGTTGTTGTGTATGATCAAAATGGACAGAAAAAGCCGTAGGGATGGAACAAGGAACTCAAGATTGTCCTCTGTCGAAACTAAGGTGCGTATTTGGTCATTCTTTGAACGATATCACAGTCTTTATTTCGCTCTCCACTATTCTTGCAAAACCTTTCGCAATTTCGAATTTTTCTTTCTCCGGATTTACGTCTTTTGGCAATTGGTAATAATCCCGAAGAATGCTTGCAGCCGTCTCCCTAAGCGTCACTATACTTTGCTTCCCAGGAACATCAGAAATGATCACCTTGTCGCCGAAGTAATCAGCTAGCACTTTCTTCAGGTAAACGTTGCTGCATGGCTTCAGATCCGTTTCGGCTAAAAACTCCTCTATTTTTTTCGAAATATCGATCAGTGTAACCTGCACATCGTCCAGACCGACAAAGAAGTTCGCAGCTTTGTAAAACACTTCTTTTCGAACCTCGTCGGAAGGTCTCCCATTTTTACACTTCTTTACTTCAGGTTCACCACTTAATTTCGAATAGCGCTGAGACAAGTTTTTTCCAGTCCGGAAGTTCACTGAACAAACTGTGCGATAGATAGCATCAGCTGCGTGGAGATCAGCAGTAACTGCATTTAACCTTCCCAAAATGCTGGTTGACCATTCGTCTTGTCTTTGTGAACACAGAAGTATAACACTGGCTTGAAATGTGTCTGTTCTAACAGTCAGGGATGGCAAATAGCCTGGATGACGCGGATCAGCAATGACAGGGGTCGCACAAAACAGACAGTCTTTGTCGAATGTGAATAAAGAACTTGCAGAACGTAAGGATCACTTTCATTGCAACGTTTAAGACTAGAAATTCTTCTCTGGTTACTGAAGTCTCTTCGGCAGTGAGCGTGAACCTTGTCACCGGGGTTAACTTCGACAGAATCACCTCTTTCTTTACTGGCAGTATTAATTGTGACGGCACCTTTTTTTTCCAAGCGTAGAGAGGCTGTTATCATCTCTTTCGCTCTGAAGACAGATAGCACATTGTGAAGCCATACTCGTCTGAAATGAAGATACGAAAGATTCATTAACAGAGAACTTGATGAATAGCTTAATTAGAATACTAATATAATTAGAATATAATAATAGAATATTAAAATATAATATTAGAATATAACTTAATTAGAATATTAGAATTATATTAGAATAACAGAGAACTTAATTCAGTAACAGAGAACTTGATGTGGGAAGAGGACTGAAGCCGCGAATCTCCTTTATTATTATTATTATTATTATTATTTATTGGAAAACCCGTCATACAAAAAAGGAAAAGACGGAGCAATAAGCAAAAAAAAAAGCAATACACATAAACTTAGGAGTTTTACATGTGGTTTTTAGTGACGAACGCTGGAGCTAAGATCTAAATCAGCTCTTAGAACAAATTACATAAAACGAGAAAGAAAAACTCAATTTTACACTGCTCTGTAGGTACGCGACATGTTTCTTTTTTTTAGGCTTCTAAATACTGAACAAACATAATTAATATGAACATCATTGCATCAAGCCATAATTGGTAATAAAAATAACCCAAATAATCATCCGTGAATTAAAAACGATATACAGTAGATAATCATATCAACTAGTGTAAATATGACAAGAAACGGTAAAACCCAACTAAACGAACCAATCCCCGACGCAAGCACAAAACTGAACACTTTACACGACTGATAAGATGTTGTCAGCACTCCCTGTTTGTGAAATTTTTTAGTTGGATATTTAGGGAGATACGGAGCAAAAAATTCACGAGATTTGTCCTCTTCTTATAGAAAACTGAAATTGAAGCACAAATTCAACGAACATATTGAACTGTTGTCAATGAGGTAACTAACACAGTTTCCACGGATTGATCATTTCAAGCATTAAGATTCGGTTCCAGGAGCCGCAAGATGGTGTTGGTAAAAATAGAGATAAAATGTCACAAAACTGAGTATAGTAGTCACTTAAAAGCGAAAGAATTCTCAATGGTACAAGATAAACAAAATATGACTAACATTCTTGAAGATTCGGAACAAAAATGACCAAATTTTCACAAGAAAACTTACCTATTTTGAGTATTCAGCGCGTTGCATTTTGGGTAATTCAGTCACTGAAGAGACACTAGATGTCAGTCCAGAGAACTCATCGCTAGATGTCATGCTGAATGCTAGCTTGTTGATGCCAGGTCTATATCCTGTTGGCAGGATGGTCACATCTTAACATCGCAATGACCTGGAAAACCAAAATCCTCCCTTCTTTCCCCCTTTTCTCCCTCATAAATGTTCATGGAACAGAGAAATAGAGATTCTGATGCAAGATTGGCTTCTACGTGAAAAATTACATCGGAAATCATCTTTACTTGGATTAATCCGAACAATTCTGGATTTTGCGAAATTTCCCCTGGTTCTCCCGTTTTTCGCTTGCGTCGGATTTTCCCATGGGTGGATTTTGGTAGGCTTTTAGTATGTTATTCTCTGATTTTTCTGCATTTGTGGTGTAAAAATTATTTTTGTTGCAATTTGTTTGAGATTGGGCCTTTTTTTGAGCTATTTTTACTGGGCTAAATGAAAAAAAAGAAGAAAAAACAGAAAAAAGACAGAACAAAAAAAGCTCATTAAAAAAAACCTAAATTACAGTCGATTCTATTGTTTTTTTAATTCTTGGAGTAAGAGGTCCCCCCAGCTGGCCCTATGGGTTGTATGATTCCTCCGCGAATAAGAAAACTCTTATTACTTTTTGATTTGTGTCAGTGAGTGTGTCAACATGCTGTGTCAATGACCCAAAGAACAAAATGCTTTCTTGTGACAAAATTAATCTTCTTTGGATAATTATCATACTCTCTTGGAATATATACAATACTACATTTGAAGTGTTTATAAAGGGCCCTATGGTTCTGTGCTATTTAGAACCCATGCTGTTATTGGACCTTTGTCAACAAATTTTCTGCAGAAAAAAGGATTTAGAAGTTTCGATATAAACGTGCTTGGGCTATTCAGTGGTAAAACTATTTCCTTTATACTGCTACTTCTGTTAATACTAATACTAACAACTCACCGCAGCGCCTAGCTGCCTGGGGCCAGCACATCTGCATACGCTCCTCTTGCATCAGAATCTGCTCAAAGCCCTCTTCTTTACACTCTCCCAGGAAGTTCTCATTTCTATTTAATCTTTCTTTACGACATCTTCCCAACCCAACCGCGGGAAACCTGCTTTCCGTTGAGTCCTAGACGGTTGGCCGCAAAGGAGAATCTGGCAATCTTTCATCCTTCACCCGTAGAACAAGCCCTAGCAATCTCAACTTTTCTCTCATTATAGCCCTAGAAAGCGGGATTGATCCGCATTTTTTTTTATAAAACCTACTGTTTTAAATACGGTTAGTCAGGCAGGTACACAAAACGTTCCGTTGGCAATTTTTCTGAAAGAAATCTAGAAAATCTTTGACAATTTTTCAGAGCACCCATGCTTCAGAACCTTATTTGACCACCGTCACCAGTATAGCCATCAATAGTCTAATCTTGGATCACAGACTTATCCTCCTATTCCTCCAAACATTTTTCAACTGTGATAAAAATTCAAATGAATTTACTGAAAAAAATGTGAATTTTCAGTTTGTAAGTTTCCGTTTCGGTGAATTTTCACTTATGCTGATATTTATTCCTTAAAATCTTAATTAATTTTCATTTGATAAAGTTATAAAAATGAAAACATTTAAAAGAATTTTTTTAGTAAAATACAAATCATATTATGGCTTTTAGAAAGCATAGGGATTCAAAACCCTACTCATATTAATTTCTGCTGGTTTTGAGTTTGACTCTGTTATTTATTTTAATTTCTGTTTGTTTTTGGTTTCATTTATTTACTGATGCTGATTTGAGGTAGTTGAATGCTTGGCAGATTTTTTTATTCTATTTTTGTTCAGTTTTGATTTAATGTAGTTCTTTACTTTTTTTTGAAAAACTTGTTTTGTGGAAAAATTTTTTTTTTAAATTAATTTCTGTTCGTTTTGTATTGACATAGTCTTTTTTCAGGGAAAAAGACTGAGCCGCTTCTAAAGTTAAACAACCCTCCCTTCCATAAATACCTCAAATATCTCCTGGGCATAACTTGAAACCCTTGCCCTCTATTTTCTGGGGTTTGTTTAAACCCCAAAAGCCTTGTTGAATGATATATAGATTATTTTGAATAGAATGGCTATCTCAAAATTTCTATTAGATGCATTTCGGGACAATACGACGTATGTGTGTGTGTTTGGGGAGGGGGTAGCTGCCCTCCTATCACTTTCACTCTTAAAAAGAGCACTAGAGCATCTGACCACCAATCCAATGAGCCCTCTCCGAAGTTTATATGACCATATTTTTTTTATAAAAAACCTAAGATGCCCCCAAGGCATAACTTTAACGCTTGCCTTTAGGGCTGGGGGGATTTTCTATTCTCAAAGACATAATTTACAGACCTTTCAAATACGTTGAACAAAATGGCTATCTAAAAATTTTGACTGGAAGTGCTGGAGCGTGAGGGGTATTTGCCCTCTTGTCACTTTCGACTAATAAAAAAGGCACTAGTCCTCTCAATTTCCATTCGAATGAGCCCTTTTTAAAGCTTCTACGACAAAACGTTCTATAAAAACCTTTTATGCCCCAAGGGCATAACTTACGACCCTTTTCCTGACGGCCATTATGGGAGGCTAATTTGTCTTGGTCTTTAACTTGACGGATTGACTCAAGGATACAATTTCTAGACCTTTGAACTATGTTTAACAAAATGGGGATATGAAAATGTGAATGGGAAATATTTTTGGAAATGAAAGACGTTGGGGGGGGGGTTTATTCTCCCTCCGATTACTTTAGACTATTAGAAAGAGCATTAGCCCTCTGAATTTTCGTCGAAAGAGCCCTTTTCTGAAGTTTTTGTGACAACGCTTCTTATAAAAACCTTATATGCTCCCAGGGCGTAACTTACAACCCTAGCCCTGAGAGCTAGGTTTTGGGGAGGGGTTCATACTCAAAGACTTATTTTCCAGAACTTTAAACTGCATTGAAAAAAATGGCTATCTAAAACTTTTCATTGGATGTGTTTTAGGAAATGGTGGGCGTGAGAGAGGGGTTAGGTCTCCAATCACTTTCGACTATTAAAAAGGGCACTAACCATTTCAATTTTTAATCAAATAAGCCTTTTCTGAAGTTTCTACGACAACACTTTCAATATTAACCTTATATGCCCCCAGGGCATAACTTACAAACCTTTCCCTGAGGGCTTTGAGGGGGTTATCATCCTCAAAGACCTAATATACGAAACTTTCAACTACGTTGAACAAAATGGGTATCTCAAAATTTTGACTCCATGTGTTTGGGTAAATGGTCAGCGTGAGAGGGGTTTTAACAATTATTTAGGTAAAACGACGTAAATTGTGGTGCGCAGTAAGACTTCAGATAACGACAGCTTTCCCGCAGGCACAGTCACTTTTGTCCCGTAAACAAGGGAAGCCGAATCGTGATATTAGATGCCGGTTCCGGAACCACGGAGGGAGGTACAAAGGGTACCGAGAAAATTTAAAATAATAAGTCCGGATTGATTTCATATCTTTTAGCTTCAGAATTAGAAGAAAACAAGATAAAAAAAAGAATAGAATGATCGCAAAACGAAGAATATAATTTTCTAAGCGCTTTTCTATTGTACCTCCCTCTATTTGCAACAATTTTTGAATATCCTATCTGAATTTTTTTTTTTTGGCATTAGATACTGTCAGAGCCAGAAGTGTTTTGAGATTATTAGCAATGTGAAGACCAAGCCACAGAAAAGAAGAGACACAGGGAATAGAGAAAAAACCACAGTTAAGAGGGAGACTCGCACTCGAATTAAATGAAGTATATTCGCACTTACCAACGTTCAGCATAAGCCCAATCCGTCTGAACTGGTCTGAGATCCAGCTGACAGAATGTGAGAGCCCATCCCTAGAACGACTGACAAGGAGAACATCGTCCGCATAAGCAAGATACGAGACATCAATTCCATCAAAAATGAAAGTCGAAAGCAAAGATGAAAGGAAAGGAGCAATACATAACTTAAAAATAGTTCGAGAAAGCTCACCACCTTGACGGACCCCACGCCGAAGAAACACCTTTGATTCAGAAACTACTCCATTACATTTTACCCGAATAAAAGAGTTAGAATACCAGTACCGTAACAAAAGAACAATAGAAAGGTTAATATTATTGGCAAAAAGTAAATAGAGTGCATGTGAGTGGACTATACTATCGAAAGCTTTCGAAAGATCAAGAGCACAGATATGAAGAGGAGATTTATCATTAACTGATTGCTGCAGGAGGGAAGCTAGAACACGATAGGCGTGCTGACATCCCAGCCTTTTTTGAAAGCCAAATTGGTTTTCACCAAAATTAACAGTTTCTGAAATGAAAGGGAGAAGAATATATTCGAAAATTTTGCTAAGATTGCACGAAAAAGTAATTGGTCGATAAGAATTACACTCTGACGAAGTTTTTCCAGGCTTCAAAACCGAGGTGACTGTGCTACAGAGAAAGCTGTCGGGAACCATAGAAGTAGATAAAACATCTGAAACAGTAGCTGAAGGTGATCGATCAAAGTTGGGCAAACTACTTTTAGATAATAAGACGAAATTCCGTCTTGATCAACAGAGCTAGATTGCATGTTCTTAATTGCTTGACCAATATCAACAGTAGAAACTGGTAATACATTACTCTGAGAAATACGATTAGGCAAACACGACTCAAGAAGGTTACTAAGAAGATTTTCAACTTCCCTGTTCACCTTGCCAAAAATATCATTATGATACGACACCGAAGTATGAACTGCTATAGGACTTTCATAAAAGTCACTACTAAGCTTATTCGAATTCAGAACGTGAGACCACTCCTGTCTCGACCCTGGAAAATCAAAACCAGATACCCTAGACTGCCGTAAACGTTTTTTATAAGCAGGCTTGGTACTTTGCTTCAGATCGAAGACAACTCCTCGATTTGGCCGACCGCAAGATACCCATACTCGTAGCCAAAACTTAGCTTTATTCCTTACAAGTTTTAATTCTGGGTCCAAAACCCATTCTGGTTTTCTAGTTTTAACTTTAATGTTTTCTAGAGGAACAGCAGTCGCCTCTGCTTGTTTTAAGCACCAAATTATTTGATCATAATATTCATTTAGAGACTACTTATCATATGAAAAAAGATCAGTAACTTGAAGCAAGTGGTAAAGAACTTTAATATAACCCAATAACGCGGTCAACGTAGTAATATAAAGTGCAAAATTAAGTCTACTCCAGTTATTCCTGTAAAACCGCTTAGAACTTTGTGTAAATGGTCTAGTAGAACGGGAAGCGACTAGTGAAGCAGAGAACGATATCGGGAGGTGTTCAATATCAAGACCACCTTCATTAACAAGAACAGTCGATACATTAATATTTGGCGAGGAAACTACATGGTCAATATTAGACAAACTTACAGATTGGTGAATATATGAATAATCAACACTTTTCTCGACTATTTTATTAGCAAAAAAAGCATCAAGGACTAAATCGGATCGAACTGACTGACTTGTAATATCTGTGTTGAAGTCACCAACCACTATGAAATCATAATCAGTCGATACAACAGAAGCAAGAATAGCCTTAAGATTTGCCGAGGCTTTCATATAAGCGTTTAAAGCGGAAAAAGATTTTTTGTTACACGGGAGATACACATTTATGAGTACAGTATTACCAAACCGAACCGCAAGGATGAATTTATCACTGTAAAAACACACTGGAGAGAACAAACTCAGGTTATTATTAACAATGCACACGAGGCCTCCAGAAGGTCTACCAAAAGTGACCACAGCATTAGTTGTAAAAACGGAATGATTACGACTTCTTTTTAACACGTTAATACTAGTAGAAGTCAGGAGGTGTTCATGAAGGCATACTATGTCAAACTGGTCACACAATTCATCAATCATATGCTCCTTTAAACGAGTATCATTTATATTAAGCGATACAAACGAAACAGGCACAGCCATTTCTTCTTGGCATTGATATCTCTCATTACTTCGCATCTAAGACTAAAGGAGGCATGATTTTCACCGCAATTGGCACATCTTGCATCAAGCTGGCAGGGAGAATCCTTGGTAGAAATATGAGGTCCCGCACAGCGTGCACACTTCGCAACCAAACTTGCACAATCAGCAACTCTATGGTCTGGCAAATAGCATTTTAGACAGCACCGAGTTGCCGACAGATATTCTTTCACAGATAAGTATTCATATCCAAGTTTAAAACCATTTTGCATAGCCTTGGCTTTTGAGATGGAGTCACAAAACTCAAGCTTAACCATGCCAGTGTCACAGAGCCGCATAGCTTCCACCACACCTGGATATCCTTGAAAGAATTAGAGGTCTAAGTCCATTGATATTCCTCTGACTATCCCGAAAAACCGCTTAGTGATCACCTTGGATGGAGATTCTGCTAAAATCACTGAAATAGAGTCTTTGAATTCTTCAGCAGCAGATTTTTTAACATTGATTAGCCATCTGTCATCTCGCAAACTCAGCTTGGTAACTGCATCATGACAGCTCACTTTATCGAGCACTTCTTTGAGTTTTATCGGGTCATTTAGTGTTTGCGGCACTTTAGAGACAACAACAGTGGTGTGACATTCAGTTTACGGCGTCGCACGGGCAGGCAGTGGTGGAAAGGAATTATCATACGAATCGAACTTACTTGAAATAGTCTTTAGGAAGTGTT
>JAQQPU010001635.1:59576-78350 GCA_029168905.1 Artemia sp. Kazakhstan ARC1039 | reverse complement strand
GCAAACGCTGATAAACTGACGGCTTGCCGCCAAATTTTTTGTCGGTACGCCACTATCGGCGAGCCACCGCAAAGCATGAATGTGTCCAACTCCGCTGAATTTTATTTTGGCGCGACATCGGGGACTAAATCCGAGAGCATGCAATAACACTACTACAACCCTAATAGCAATTCATTACCCATCTTATAAAAAAAACTTCTAATAATGTTTACCAGTGTTTTGTATTGGTAATGTACCAGAGTTTTTTTTTGGTACCCCGCCAGCGGTGTGCCACCGCAAAGCATTATTCTGTCTAACTCCGCTGAATTTTATTTTGGCACGACATCAGGGGCTAAATCTGAGAGCATACAATAAAACTACTACAACCCGAATAGCAATTCATTACCCATCTTATAAAAAAAACTTCTAATAATGTTTACCAGTGTTTTGTATTGTAAGTTATACTATTTACCAGCGTTTTGTGTATCTTTGAAATTACATATCTTACTATTTTTAGTAGATACCTTCTTCCATACCTAGGACCAGGGCTACAGCAAGAACTTTGTTATTTACAATTTTGTTATTTTTGTGACGTAGATAATTTCGGAGACCACATTGCCTTTCCATGACGATAGATGTGAATTTCTATCACTGTTTGTGAAACACTGTCTATGAAAAGGATTTTGTCCCTATTTGAACTTTTATTTATTTATTTTTTTTTTATTGTTTTAATGAAACTCCTCGAGAAGAGGTATTTTTCAACGAAAAGACCCAAAAAGTGGCAAATAAATATGGGGACAAAATTGCACCCGCTAGGTGTAAAACAAGGTATTAACTGACTCAGTCCAATATCTAGGGCATCAATTTTGAGAAATTTAGGGAACGACTTCAATTTAGGGAAACTTAAAACGAACAGAAATTATTCCGTATATGAAAAGGGCTTTCCCCTCCTCAACGCCTCGCTCTTTACGCTAAATTTTTTTTTTGTTTTAAAAAATAAAGTTGTGAGACAGAGTCAAACTTTAGCGTAAAGAGCGAGGCGTTGAGGAGGGGACAGCCCCTTTCATATACGGAATAATTTCTGTTCGTTTTAAGTTTTAATGTCGCTCCTTACTTTCAGTTTAAAAAACTTGTTTTTTTTATTTAATTTCTGATCGTTTTTTAGTTAATGCAGCTTTTTTTTGCATAAAAATTTTACTTTTCTTTTGCTAAATGGATGTCTTTACAAATTAACTTACGTAACTAACTTCTATATTCGTATATTTTTCTTCTGGCAAAATATACAAAGTTGCAGATTTTTGCAGATAAGAGCTTGAAATCTATGTAATAGGGTTTTCTGATACGCTGAATCTGACGGTGTGATTTTCATTAAAATTCTTTCACTTGTAGGGGATCTTTCCCCCCTCTTTAAAAAATCGAGTAAATTTTCTCAGGCTCGTAGCCTTTGATGAGTAATACTAAACTTAATAAAATTTACATATTTAGAATAAGCATTATAAACACATTCTTTTGATAGATTTATTGACATCAAAATTCCGTTTTTTAAAGTTTCGATTACTATTGAGCCGTATCGCTTGTTTTTTTATTGTTTTTTTTATTACGTATATGTTATTACGTATATGAGGGGGTTCTCCCCTTAGTCAATACCACGCTTTTTACGTTAAAAGTTAAAAAAAAATTTTATTCACAAACCCCTGAATCACAAAGGCCGTTTAATTAGAATAGATAGCTCTTTTGAAAGCACTAAAAAAAACTGTAGCGTAAAGAGCGAGGTATTGACATGGGGGAGAACCCCCTCGCATACATTATAATTTCTGTTCGTTTTAAGTTCTAATATTCCTTCTTACATTTCAGTTGAAAAAATTTGTTTTTTTTATTTAATTTCTGATCATTTTTTAAATAATGCTTGGAAATCCGGCGCCCCCTTCATAGAAATGTCCCTTACCCCAAAGAAACATCCTCCACGGAAATATTCTCCAGAGTAACCCCCTCTTCTAGCCCCACCCTCCAGAAAAAATCCTTCCTGAAAATGGTTGTATACTTCCGAATAACCAATAAATAATGCTGGCAATTCCGGCGCCCCCTTCATGGCAATTTCCCTACCCCCATGAAAACTTCCTTCATGAACAGATCCTCCAACATAACCCCCGACCCACTTTTCCCTCCCACTACCAGAAAAAAAACTCCTGAAAACTTCTGTATACTTCCGAATAACCAATACTATATGTTAACATTGGGTAAAGTTCATAACTTTTAACCCTCCCTCTGGGTACTTCGGGGGATTAAGTCATCCTAAAAGACATATTTATCATATTTTCGACCATGCTGAACAAAATGGCTATCTCAAAATTTTGATCGGGTGACTTTGGGGAAAAAATAAGCGTGGGAGGGGGCCTAGTTGCCCTCCATTTTTTGGTCACTTAAAAAGGGCACTAGAACTTTTAATTTCCGTTCCAATGAGCCCTCCCACGATATTCTAGGACCTCTGGGTCGATACGATCACCCCTGGGGAAAAAAACAACAAAAAACAAATAAACACGCATCCGTGATCTTTCTTCTGGCAAAAAATGTAAAATTCCACATGTTTCTAGATAGGAGCTTGAAACCTCTACAGTAGGTTTTTCTGATACGCTGAATATTATGCTGTGATTTTCATTAAGGTTCTATAACTTTTAGGGGGGTCTTTCCCCCTTTTTTTGAAAATCAGCCAAATTTTCTCAGGCGCGTAACTTTTGATGGGTAGCACTAAACTTGATGAAAGTTATCTATTTGAAATCAGCATTGAAATCTGATTCTTTTGATATATCTATTGGTATCAAAAACTCGTTTTCTAGAGTTTCGGTTACCATTGAGCCGGGTCGCTCCTTACTTACAGTTCGTTACCACGAACTGTTTGATTTGCTAGTTTTATTACATCCAGCATCACATTGACTACAAAAAAATAATCCCAAAGTATCATAGACCAATCTGTAAAGAGTTTTCCCACAGTTCCCATTCCTTTGTGTCACCCTGTATCAAGGCCCCAATCCAGGGGAGGGAGGGTAGGGGGTTAGAATCCCTCCCCAGCCCCAAATGTTTGTCTGACTTGTAAAAACGTAACAAAAATAGATATTAACAAATTATTTATGCGTTTTTTTTTAGTTTTTTTCGTGTACCCCTCCCCCCTGCATCCGTAAAAATCCTGGATAGGGTCCTGTCCTCTATAATAATTACTTCGTCAAAGCAAATATAACCTAAGAAATACGGCTTCATGCTGTTTTTATTACTAATTAATTAAAAAAACTTTTTCCACAAAATAATATTTTCAAAGAAAAGTGAAGAATCCCATTAAATCAAAAATGAGCAAAAATAAAATAAATAATCTACAAAGCGTGAAACTACCACAAATCAACATCGATAAATAAATGAAACCCAAAACGAACAGAAATTACAATAAATAACCAAGTGAAAGTAAAAATGAGCAGAAATTAACATGAGTAGGGCTCAAAACCACTATGCCTTCTCTTGGCCAGAACATAGTTTGTACTTTACTGAAAAATATAAATGTTTTTACTTTCATAACTTTAAAAAATCAAATAATGTTAACCTGTTCATTACTAAATATCAGTATATGTATATTAAACTGACAATTCACATTCATTTGTATTTCTTTTTTTTTCAATAATAAATGAAAACATCCTTAATATAAACAAAACAAAAATAAAGTAAAAAATAAATCTAAAGAAAATTATCTCAAATGCTCAATGCCCAGTCCAATAAACTTCCCCAGATTCTTTATCCCCAGAAAATTTCTATCTCTTAATATATTATCCACCCATTCCTCCTTTTCAAACAACCCCGGAAAGATTTCCCCTCTTAAACCTCTTAACTCCTTACATAAATATAAAAAATTAATTAAATCATCATTTACGTCCCCACACATCGGACAAACATAGGGACCAGCCTTCGACCTAATCTTCCAAAAACATTTTCTCCTATCTCCAAATGCTACAAAATTTCCTCTTACCGATATTACACATTTTAATTCCTCCCTACCAAGAATATGAAACTAGATTTATTAGTCAGTCCGATAAATTCATTTCTTAGAAAGCGTCAAGAATGGAAGGAGTAGAATCTGAAACCGAACAAAAATTTCAAACTCAGAAAAGCTGAAGCTTATCAAACGAGGACCATTTCATCCAAAAATCAATTTTCCAAAAACGAGAAAATACAATCCTAGAGTTCAAAACACCAGTTGCGGTCTGTTAGAAACTGGTACAATGAGTACCCACACCTAGAGTATAGTGTCGAGAAAGATTTAGTCTACTGCTTTGTCTATTCGTTGTTTCCAACTAGCCATGGCCGTGAATACAGAAACAAGGAGTCTTCATTTATAAAAGAAGGTAGAAACCGGCACAGAATGTGAAGCGGGGGTGCTGTGGCTGAAATGCTCGTCACTCGCTTTCAATCAATTGATCACAAAGCTTCTGTAGGTAGTCTTACTTGTTTTATAGAGAGAGATAAATCATTGTCAAGCTTAGTAAGAATAATCTAAGGAATGATATTGAGTCAGAAAAGGAAAATAAAAGAGAGCACCGCATTATATACATGTTGCTAGATGTTACCACCACTCTAGGTAAACAAAAGCTGGCATTTTGTGGGAAGAATCATGACGGGGAAAATCACGTTGCGCAGCCAATCTTCTTTAGAGAAACATCATCGAAATGGATCATCGAATGAAAAACCAGATGAAGCCGAATGTCAACAGCTATCTGTCGGGTAGTAGCCAAAATAAATTAATTGCGATTGTTCGAACAGAGATAGTTCAAAAATTGTAGCAGAAGTTAATGAAGCTGACTTCTTTGATATCTTCGCATACGAAACACCCAGTTCTAGCCATGAAGAGAGTTTGGTTGTAGGTGTACAGTGCATTGATAGAGAAGGACCGGCTTACTCGTCTAAACAGCGTTTACTCGTCATTGTAGATTCTGAGTCAAAGAAAGGAGCCGATAAAGTTGAAGATAGTCTACGAGTTTTTGTGAAAGGCTTGTATCAAGGAAGTAAAACCTGCATTTCAATGCTACGATTTTACAAGTAACATGAGTGGGTGCTTCGATGGAACACAAGTTCACATTTCCAAGAGGTTAGAAGAAATATCCAATACCTAAAATGCCTAGTTCACAGAAAGAACATTATCGTTCCTTTTGCAGAGATTTGCAAGCACTGGAAGAATCATTGAGTTTGCCCAGTTGTTCTCTCTAGCGAAAAAGAACAGACGAGGGTTGCCTTTAGTTTACAGAGCATTCACTTTTGCAACAACTATTGCAGTGACATTGACCGAAGGTCAACGAATATTTAGCAAGATGAAAATCGTCAAGAACAGAATCAGGTCAACTTTGGGACTATGGATCAGGACTTTCGATCACCTATAGATCGACTTTACCATCTCCTGCTCATGGTGTCAGAAACGGCGTACTGGAAAAAATTGACATTAACCTACATGTAGAAAACTAGAAAGTGGAAAAGCCGCGCAGCCTTAAAGTTTGGCTTATTTTCTTTGTCTTGATTTCGCTTTTATACCCTAGTTTTTCTTTACAATATATGACAATTTTCTGCCACTAATAAACATTATTTTAAAACCTAAGAAACGATGTAACAAATGTCGGTTGGTATCGGCACTCACCCAAATTCATCGGCACATTTTGGACGTCTCCCCCTCCCCCTCCCCCAAAGGTAAAAGACTAGTGGCGCCTCTTTTGATAAGTAACATTAAACCTTATTAATTATATATACTTAGAATCAGTTTAACAAGCTGATTCTTTGATGTATTGTTTGTTTTAAAAAAAATTTTCTTTATGGTTTCGGTTACTTTTATGGTTCAGCTTTATTGGATTATTTTTGTGGTGTATTTTCGAAAACAAATTATTTTACTGCTTATCTGTGGAGATAAAAATTGCCAAGTCTTTTTAAAAATCGGTTTAACTAGGCTGAAGAACGAATCTAGACACACAAGAGATTATAATTCCAGAAAAGACATATCGGCCATTCTGACCAGTTCTTTTCTGGGAAACAAAAAAATAGAAAAAATAATGATTTTTCTAATTACTACATTGTTTCCAAGTAAGTTTCCGGCCATTCTGACCAGTTCTTTTCTGGGAAACAAAAAAATAGAAAAAATAATGATTTTTCTAATTACTACATTGTTTCCAAGTAAAATTCGTTTCCATCAAATAATCGTTCGTTTTGCAGGATTTGTTTTCTCTTGTGACACGTTATGATTCTCAATGTTGCTTCCGGTCAGACCGAAGATTTCATTTTCGAGTCGATATGATCATCCCTGTCGTATAAATTTCTTGGCTGTGTTCTGTATAATACATAACCATCATTTGAATAGTGTTGCCACTATAAAATATGGTTTAGCATTGGGGTATGCTAATCAGTTGAAACTAATAGTCATAGGGGCCAAGGTGACCTTATGCATTGACCTAGCTTTACTCCTCGACTGTGTTCTGTATATTACACAAGTACCATTTGAGTAGTGCTATCAATATAAAATATGCCTTAGCATTAGGGTATACTGAAAAGTTGAAACTAATAAAGATGTAGATGTCAAGAAAAGAATTTTAATAGAGAAATTCAGAACAATCCTTAGAAATCCTTAGAAATCAACTAGTGAGATGATTATGGGTTTGAACCGTCAAGGACCACAACCAACTATGACTCTAACCACTAGGGACCTCAGCATCCAAGGGTCCTCTATCCCCAACCTCATTGGGGCCTTCTCCCTCCAACTTTTTGGGCCCTCCCCCCATTTTTTATACTTTTTTAAACTTATTTTTAACTTCTTTTTTTTAACATGGAGTTTTTTTTCAATTTTTTTTACATGTCTTAGAATGACAAAACATACTTAAAACATAAGAAATTTCCATTTAATATTTTCCAAATTCAAGATGAGAATGATATAGAAATGTTAGTAGTGAATTTTACTATTAGAAAAATAATGATTGTAATAGCACTTTTTTTACTTAATTTTTTGGGGGGGCTTGGAAATTATTTAACCTTTTTTCTTACGTATCTTAAAATGACATGAAATATGTTTGCGGTTGTACCAATCGTACTCTATGCTTATTCATAGACACGACGCGGCTTTCCCAGTGGTACTCTATGGTAGGTTATCGACACTATGCTGCTGTACCATTTCAGAACTAAGGTTACATCAATCAACAACACAGCAGACTTTAACATGAATCAAAGTATTGAGTTCGAAATATCTTTTTATTATGAGTGTGCTATTTGTAATGGCCAAATCATGACTTCAGTAATTCATATGAGAGTAATGAAGCAAATTTAGAAATCATGGAAAATTAAATAGAAAAAGACAATCTGCAAGAAATGAGAAGAAGAATCTTTGATGAAATGGTGAGAATAAGTGTAGGCTCATCAGTTTCTGCACTGGAAGAAAGTGACTAGTATCACAAGAAACAATACAAACAAAGGACATCCTCTCAATTACAAGGAAGATTAGGAGCACACAAGGGAGCTCTCACAAAAGGAGGTTCGATACGACAGAAAAGAAAGATCTAAAGATGAGACATAGACAAGATGGATATCTATACAGAGGGCACTATCAAGAGAGAACATGGTGAACTATTTTATGGAACAGATTCAAAATTTCCAAAGTTGTTCATTGATATTAATAATGTATAATAATTTATTTTTTGCATTAATATTCATGTCATTATTTCATTAAAAATATATTATGCATTACATTGCTACGGGTTAATTATTTTTAGAGTATTCTAGCATATCAAACGTTTAGAATGCATATTTAAACATCGGAGGAGTAAGAAAAGGAATTTACACTATTTTATGGAACAGATTCAAAATGTCGAAAGCTGTTCATTGATATTAATAATGTATAATAACATATTTTTCCATTAATATTCTACATGTCATTATTTCATTAAAAATATATTATGCATTACATTGTTACGGGTTAATTATTTTTAGAGTATTCTAGTATATCACACGTTTAGAATGTCTATTAAAACATCAGAGGTGTAAGAAAAGTAATTTGCATACACCATATGTCGGATAGATAGGCTAACATAGAGAAAATCTAAGTATCAGAATGAATAAATTCTTTACCAACATCTTTTGTCAGATAGGTCAGGATAAAATTGATAAAATCTAAGTATCAGAGAGAATAGAGTCTTTATCAACATCCTTTGCCGGATATGTCGGTTAACATTATAAACACCTAAATATCAGATAGATGAAATTCAGTAACAACATCTATTGTCAGATACATGGGGTAACACTGACAAAATATAAATATCAGAGTGCATAAATTTTTTCTATCAACATCTTTGTCAGATACATCGGATAAAATTGACTAAATCGAAGCATCAGAGTGAATAAATTCATTATCATCGTCCTTTGTCAGATATGCTTGATGAAATTGAGAAAATCTGAGTATCAGAGCGAATAAATTCTTTGTCAATGTCTTTTGACAGATACATCTGATAACACTGACCAAATCTTAGTATCATAGTGAATAAATTCTTTATCAACTTCTTTTGTCGGATCCATCAGATAACATTCACAAAATCTAAGTATCAGAGTGAATAAATTCTTTATCATCGTCCTTTGTCAGATTTGCATGATAAAATTGAGAAAATCCAAGTGTAAAAGTGAATAAATTCTTTATCAATGTCTTTTGCCAGATACGTTTGATATCACTGACAAAATTGAAGTATCGGAGTGAACAAATTCTTTATTATCATTCTTTATCGATATCATGTGTCGGATCCGTCAGATAACATTGACAGAATCTATGTATTAGAATGAATTAATTCTTTATCATCATCCTTTTTTCGGATACGTTGGATAAAATTAATAAAATCTAAGTATCAGAGCGAACAGGATCTTTATCAGCATCCTTTGCCGGATATTTCGGTTTACATTATCAAAACATAAGTATCATAGTGATTAAATTCTGTATCAATATCTATTCTCAGATACATGGGATAACATTGACAAAATCTAAGTGTCAGAGTGAATAAATTTTTTCTATCAACATCTTTGTCAGATACATTGGATAAACTTGACAAAATCTAAGTATCAGATTGAATAAATTCTTCATCAGCTTCATTTGTCGGATACATCAGCTATTCAAAAAATCTTAGTATCAGAGTGAATAAATATTTTATCATACCATAGTGAATAAATTCTTTATCAGCTTCTTTTGTCGGAAACATCAGCTAACATTCGCGAAATCTAAGTATCAGAGTGAAAAAATTTTTTATCATCGTCCTTTATAAGATATTATTGATAAGATTGAGAGAATCTAAGTATCAAAGTGAATAAATTCCTTATCAATGTCTTTTGACTGATCCTTTTGATAAAACTGATAAAATTTAAGTATCAGAGTGAAGAAATTCTTCATTCAGATTCTTTATCGATATTATTTGTCGGATACGTCGAATAATATTGACAAACTCTATGTATTAGAATGAATAAATTCTATATCAACATCTTTTGTCGGATAGTTCGGGATAAAATTGATAAAATCTAAGTATTAGAACGAATAAATTCTTTATCAATATCATTTGGCAGATACGTTAGGTAGTATCAGAGTAAATAAATTTTTTATCATTGTCTTTTCTAAGATATGATTGACAAAATTGAAAAACTCTAAGCATCAGAGTGAATAAATTCTTTGTCAATGTCTTTTGACAGATATGTTTGATAACATTGACCAAATCTAAGCATCGTAGTGAATAAATTCTCTATTAACTTCTTTTGTCGGATACATCAGATAACATTCACAAAATCTAAATATCAAAGTGAATAAATTCTTTATCAATGTCCTTTGACAGATACGTTTGGTAACACTGACAAAATTTAAGCATCAAAATGAACAAATTCTTTGTTAACATTCTTTATCGATATCATTTGTCGGGTAAATCGAATAACATTGACAAAATCTATGTATTAGAATGAATAAATTCTTTGTCATCATCCTTTTGTCGGATACGTTGGATGAAATTGAGAAATTCTAAGTTTCATAGTGAATAAATTCTTTATCAGCATCATTTGCTGGATACGTCGATTAAAATTATCAAAATCTATGTATTAGAGTGATTAGGTTCTTTTATCCATCTTTTTTGTCGGTTCCATCAGATAACATTCACAAAATCTAACTATCAGAGTGAATAAATTCTTTATTATCGTCTTTCGTCAGATATGCTTAATAAAACTGAGAAAATCTAAGCATTTGAATGAACAAATTTTTTATCAATATATTTTGACGGATACGTTTGGTAGAATTGTCAAAATCTAAGTATCAGTGTGAACAAATTCTTTATTAATATTCTTTATCATCATCATTTGTCGGATACGTCGGATAAAATTGACAAATTCTAAGTATCAGAATGAATAAATCCATTATCAACATCTTTTATCAGATACATCGGATAAAATTGACAAAATCTAAGTATCAGAGTGAATAAACTTTTTCTATCAACATATTTGTCAGATACATCGGATAAAATTGACAAAATCTAAGTATCAGATTGAATAAATTCTTTATCAACATCTCTTGTCGGATACGTCGTATAACATTGTCAAGATCTAAGTATCAGAGTGAATAAATTCTTTATCAACTTCTTTAGTTTAATACATCACATAATATTCACAAAATCTAAGTATCAGAGTGAATGAATTCTTTATCATCGTCTTTTGTCAGATATGCTTTATAATATTGAGAAAATCTAAGTATCAGAGTGATTACATTCTTTATCAATGTCTTTTGACAGATATGATTGATAACAATGACCGAATATAAGTATCATAGTGAATAAATTCTTTATCAACTTCATTTCTCGGATACATCAGATAAAATTCACAAATTCTAAGTATCAGGGTGAATAAATTCCTTATCAGCTTCTTTTGTCGGATGTATCAGATAACATTCACGAAATCTAAGTATCAGAGTGAATAAATTCTTTATCATCGTCCTTTGTCAGATATGGCTGATAAATTTGAGAAAATCTAAGTATCGTAGTGAATAAATTCTTTATCAATGTCTTTTGACAGATACTCTTGATAACACTGATTAAATTTAAGTTCCAGAGTGAACAAATTCTTCATTAATATTCTTTATCGATATAATTTGTCGGATATGTTGGATAACATTGACAAATCTATGTATTAGAATGAATAAATTCTTTATCAACATCTTTTGTCAGATAGATCGAGACAAAATTGATAAAATCTAAGTATCAGAACGAATAAATTCTTTATCATTGTCTTTTCTCGGATATGACTGATAAAATTGAAAAAATCTAAGCATCAGAGTGAATAAATTTTTTATCAATGTCTTTTGACAGATATGTTTGATAACATTGACCCAATCTAAGCATCATAGTGAATACATTCTTTTATCAACTTTCTTTTGTCGGTTACATCAGATAACATTCACGAAATCTAAATATCAGAGTGAATTAATTTTGTATCATCGTCTTTTGTCAGATATGCTTGATAAAACTGGGAAAATCTAAGCATCAGAGTGAACAAATTCTTTATCAATGTCCTTTGACGGATACGTATGATAACATTGTCAAAATCTAAGTATCGGAGTGAATAAATTCTTTATTAACATTCTTTATCAACATTATTTATCGGATACGTCGGATGACATTGACAAATTGTAAGTATCAGAGTGAAAAAAAAATTTCAACATCTTTTGTCAGATACATCGGATAAAATTGATAAAATTTAAGCATCAGACTGAATAAATTCGTTATCAATGTGTTTTGACGGATACGTTTAATAACATTGACAAAAAATAATTATCAGAGTGAATAAATTCCTTATTAACATTTTTCTTATCAACACCATTTGTCGGATATGTCAGATAACATTGATAAAATCTGTGTTCAAATGAATAAATTCTTTATCAACATCTTATGTCAGATACGTCGGATAAAATTGAAAAAATCTAAGTATCAGAGTGAACAAATTCTATATCAACATCCTATGCTGAATACTTCGGATAACATTATCAAAATATAAGTATCAGAGTGATTAAATTCTATATCAACATCCTTTTCTGGATACGTCGGATAACATTATCAAAACCTAAGTGTCAGAGTGTTGACATAGAAACCGGTCTAGTAAGGCATGTCCCTTCCTTAGTAATAGATACATGCCCGTGGTAATGCAAATACCGTTGAAACAGCACTGTATATTCTTGTGTAATTATTTTTGTAATTTGCGTCTATTATAGCCTTACTGCTTCTAGGCATAGGCAGGGGGAGCTGTCCCCGCAGTCTTTCTGACATCTGACCTGAAATAATTTTATTTTATATTATTGGATAGCTGGCTTCCAACCAGCACCCCCGGGTTTGATTCCAGATATGGAACCAGTTTTGTTCCCAGTTCCGCCAGTGTAATTACTTGGTGCCGCCTTCATACGGTGCAAAGCACCACCAGTGCCACTTTTGATGATACTAGGGCTCGGCATAGTGGTCGAGACGGTTCAGAGTTTCTTGTAGCCTATTATGCCACTTATGGTTGCAAGCTATTGCACTACCAGGGAAAGTCCTGAACTCAAGAATGTAGTACCATGATCAACTCTGACACGCCATGGGCTCTATGTGTTTTGACTGTTCTAATTTCTGATAACCAGTAGGGATTCGAAATGTGTATTTTCTATTCTATGTATATGCCAAATTATTTGGCCCAGGTTGCCACCATAATGACCCGTCATCAAGCCCAAAATTGGTTTTTTAAACTCTCACATACACTTTGGAAAGATATTTCATATATAACAGGACTCTATTCCAAAACCAACCTCTACCCCCCCCCTCAGTCTAGACTTTACCTAGGCTTGTCAAAAGAATTTAAGAGTAAAAAAGAAAACAACGCTTTCTATTCAGATTGAAATCACATAAAACCCTAAGAACAAAATAAAAAAAAACAATTCGCACCTTGCCTACCGCATGGAGGTTCGCAAGTTCTTACCTAAGGCAAAAAAAGGCAAAGTCAAGTACAAAATTTACCCTTAACTTTTTAAAGATATATTTATATAAATTATTTATATAAAGATATATTTATATAATTATATACTATAATTATATATTATATATATAATTATAATATATAATTATATATATTAGAGTAATCGGTCACCTGCATTTTTCAGAGGCCAACTAAATAACAGACCCTTTCCAGATATATCTTAATCAGTTAAAAAAGGGATAATATTAGCAGGGTGAAAGGATATTTGATATTAGCTAAACCCAGGAATACAAAATTGAAATTAAAGAAAAATGAAAGTAAGTTCACAAAAAAGGCCATTTTTCTGACAAACAGCACCAAGGGATCCGAAAAGCTTCCCCCCCCGCCCCCGATTATGAGCCTAGTAAACCATTACAGTCTACATTACTTTCCCCGTGGGCTTTGGGGGAATGGCCTTCCTAGAGGCATAATTGTTAGACTTTGTGACTAATTTGAATGAAATAACTTTTTAAAATTTCTATCAGTGTTAAGGGGCATCTAAAAGAAAATGAGGGGCAGCCCCTCAATACCTTTCCAACCTCCCCTTTAACATGTCTTACAAGTTTCAACTTACTACTCTTGTCATTTCATTAGATATTGCTGTTGTGTCCTTTTGTCAGCCCTCCTACATATAGTATGTTTTAATTTTGTTTGACATCCCCCCAAACATTTTAAAGTTTTGCCTTAATACTCTTAGCTTCTTTTGAGACTCAGATTCAAACATGTGCCTTTTTCCCAATAATGAGCCTTACATATAAACTTATATAACTCATATTAATGGCCAACTTATAAAACTTACAACACCTGCCCCAGGGGGTTATCATCCCCAGAGGCATAGATATTTGACTTTCCGACTATTTTGAACAAGATGGCTATTCCCAAATTTTGATCGGATGTCTTTAATCAAATATCTCTGATTATATGATCAGAAGTAATATGAAGTCCTCTGGATAAAAAAGAACTATGAATAAACAAATAATAATACACATAAGGTTTTTGGCTCTTTACTATAGCCAGCGCTGTAACGTTAATCTGACCAACTATATATCTTAATTCCTTCTTTAATTGTAGTATTATTGTCGCACGTGGCCCGTTTCTCTTTGAGTAGGTTATTTGGAATACCAAACAAGGCTACGGCCAATTCATGATTTCTAAGGCTGAGAGGTAAATGGATTTGATGATTTAGAAACTTCCCAATTATTAATATAATAGTGACAATTTTGTGATTACTTCCCCTCCCCTTTTAAAGCCACAATGTTCAGCTCATAAAACATTATCTACAACATCTCTCAGTCTAAAAAGTATCATCATACTAAGTAATTTGCTACCTACAGAAAACAGGCTAATGCCTCTATAAATACCACACTCACTCTTATCATCTTTCTTACACAGGGCTTTAACTGAAACTTTCCTAAAATCGCTTGGTATTTTTTTTTTTAATCCCTTTTTCAGAAATCGTGTTCATAATCTTCAGTAGTTTATTTCTAATCTCATAACCACCATATGATGTATCATAAAATAATGTGATCTATCTCCGACAATTTATTAACTCATCCTGTACAAACGTGCAGCCAGTCCGAAACCTGGGAAAAGGAGGAAGGTTAGGCAGAAGATTTGCGTCCCTCTCCCGTCAAAACCAATCAGTAATTGAAACATAGATGAAAAATAAAATCCCTCAGATGAAGACAACAAGTAATGACCGTCGGACCGATTTTATGGACACAAACGGCCTCTTAGATTTGGTTTTTGGAATGCACGGACAATGTGGCAGCTCACCAAACCCAAGCAGGACCTGCAAGAAGTAGCCGCCTATAATCTCGACATAGTAGGACTGTCAGAAGGGAGATGGACCGGTTTTGGCAAAGAAAATCTCGATAATGGCCAAACAATAATCTTCAGTGGACCCGAAAAGAAACGAGAAGCAATGGTAATGTCCCGAGGGGCAGAAAAACCCCTCATCAGCTGGACTCCTGTCAATGAAAGAGTAATATTTGTGAGGTTCCAGGAACACCACATTAAAGTGACGGTAGTCACCTGCTATGCACCAACGAATGATGCTGAACAGGTGGTTAAAGAGTGTTTCTATGACACCCTTAACTCAGTCTCCAAGGATATACCCCGTCACGATGTTATATTTGGTTATAATCACTGGAGACTTCAACACCAAAGTAGGCAACGATAGATCTTTTTGCCCAGAAGTACTTGGCCTATATGGTCTTGGTGACCAAAATGAAAATAGAGCCCTACTTATATACTTCGCTTCCACAAATGATCTTCTGATTGGTGGAACACAGTTTAATCACAAGAATATCCACAAGTACACATGGTCCTCCCCTGACAGCAAAACAAGAAATCAGATCGACTATTTTCTTATAAACAGAAAATGGCTATCAAGTGTCCAAGACGTAGGGGCAATCAGAGGAGCTGACGCTGGCTCAGACCACATTCTCTGTATCGCTAAGGTTGTGCTGAAACTAAAGACCCCGAAAAAGAAGACAGACCCCTTGATGTCCCTATATGACTCTAATAAGCTTGTTAAGCCGGAAGTCAGGAGGAAGTTCTTTTTGAGTCTCGACAACAGCTTTGAGGCTCTTTGCCATCTTGGTGAAGGAGAAGGAGACGTGGACACTATACACTATATGGAGTAGCATCAGCAACACTTTCAACGATGTTGCAAAGAAAGTAATTGGACATAAAAAAAAGACACAAAGACCAGTGGATCTTTGATAAAACATGGAACTTGATTCATGAAAGAAAACCTCTGAAACAACATTTAGTTTCAGTAGGGTTCCAGAATGATGCAGTGATGAAGCTGCAGGCGTATAGAGATAAAGACAATCACATAAAGAAAAGTGCGAGATTTGACAAAAGGACTTTCCTGGAGAGAAAGGCAGCGGAAGCAGAGACGGCAACAAAAAAACTGAGATTCCAAGACGGTATACAGGATCACTAACGAGATGATCAGCAAGTGGCAAAAAACTGAAGGTCCTGCCAATGACAACAACGGAAGAATAATCACAGAACAGAAAGAGATAGAAAAAGTCTGGGCCAACCATTTCGAAAGCGTCTTAAACCGTCCAGAACTGATCAATCGTCCAATATACTGGAGGCTCCTTTGCCTATTCTTGAAATTGACACCGATCCTCCAGAAACCGAGATAGTTTCTGAGTCAAAGAAGCTTAAGAATAGAAAAGCTTTAGGAAACGATAGATTTTCCATTGAAATGCTAAAAATGTCTGTTAGATCTTGTGTCAAAACCTGGATTCTGCTGTTTAGCACGATATGGGTTGCTGAGGGTTTCCCGAAAGAATGGATGTGCAGTACCCTTGTGAAACTATTCAAAAAAGCTGATGTCATGCTATGCGACAACTAGCGAGGCATTAGTTTGCTCTCTATTCCGGGAAAGATTCTTGCCCTCATAATTCTGCACCATATCCAGCAAACGATCGGCAAGCATTTAAGGAACGAAAAACATGGTTTCTACTCAAGCAGTTCCTGTGCAAATCTCATTTTTGCATAAACGAGTGGAGACAGAAGCTATATCTAATTTTCATAGACTTCGAGAAAGGATTTGCTTATGTCCGTCGAAATACACTCTGGAAAATCCTGAAGCACTACGGTCTCCCTAACAAACTCGTAAGGCTAATTATCGCCCTGTACGAAGGCACGGAGTGTTGCATACAAATGAGTGAAGGTCAATCAAGATATTTCAGGATCATCTCTGGAGTAAAGCAAAGATGTGTGCTGTCCCCTACTCGCTTCATACTGGTATTAGATTTTATCCTCCGCAGATGCACGAATTACGGAATCCGAATCAGAAATGAAAAGAGGATTGGAGATATAAACTTCGCAGACAAAATCAGTCTGCTCAAATCAGATAAGTAGAAACTCCGACAGTTCTTGGATGTTGTGAGAAAAAATGCACTACGGTTTGGCTTCAAGATAAATGCATCAAAAACTGAAGGTATGGCTGTCACGGTATTCCCCTCAACATAAAGTGCGGCAACGAGGATATAGAATGGGCTGCTCAGTTTAAATATCTGGGAAGCACAGTAGAGAACACAGAGCCAATAGACAAAGAGATTCATACTCGTATTAGACAGGCTATTTGGCACAAAAGTTCTCAAACTGGTTAAACTTCGAGTCTTAAACAGTTACGTCCTCCCACTTATGTTGTATGGAAGCAAATGCTGGCAGTTAAATCAGCAGCAAGATAAAAGACTCTAAGCCTTTGAGAACAATTGTCTGCGAAAAATCCTCAACATAAAATGGACACAACACGTCTCAAACTACGTAATACGCCAAATTACTGGGCAAACTCTAGTCATTAACATGATCAGGACCCGAAGATGGAAATACTTGGGAGATGTTATACCAATGAAACACGACCGAACACCAAAGTCAATCATTCAGCTGCAACCAACAGGAACGTGACGAAGGGGAAAACCAAAGAACACACTACGCCAAACATAGCAGAGGGACCTTCTCAACACGAATACATTCAACTTCATTGGGTATATTTTATGGCAGCAATCCAATTTAAAGACGACTGGCGTCTCTTCGTCGATGCCTCGGGTGCCTCCGAAGCTACAGAAGGATTTAAGTTCATTTCCGACAAGATCATTTACCCACTAAGGGTAAAGTAATTTCCGACAAAACCAATCCAAATACCTCTGTCATTACTATACTCATTCTCATCACTTCTTTTTCAAAGAAGTTTAATAATAATTCCTTAAAAAGACAAGTGATTCCTCGTTTTCAAAAATAACACTCGTAATCTTCAGTGTTTTATGTCTGACTTCATAAACGCCAAATTACAAAAGCGATCTATGACACTATGACCACATGACCTTATAATTTTGTAACCCTTTTAGCATTATCTCTAACTCCTCCTTGCAAAATAAATCTTACTTCACTTCCAAATTGTCGAAATAATTACCTTCTTTGCTGGGCATTTTTTACAACACGGTTTAGAAATAATCAATTCAACCTAATCTACTAATTATAAATAAATTAATATTTTTATAGAAATAGTAGAGATCGGTGTATTTATTTTGCATACTTACATTAAGTAGCTTATGCTAAGAAATGATGATGTTTAATTTTATAAAGCAATCCTTAAAATAATCAAAATTACAAAGATCAGCCATGTATTTTTTTTTTATCTACTTCTTGTCTTTTCCTCTTTCTCTCTTTTTTCCGTTATTCCTTCATCAGATAAGTTTCTCGTGTGTTGAGTAGCAAGGTATGAATGTTGTTTTAATTAGCTGAGAGTGATAGCCTCGCTTGCCCTTTCAAGCTTATTGCCTTTCTTGGCAGGCGAAAGGCGAATAGTGTTTGTTTTCTTTTTTAATAAATGTATATCTCATCTATCTCATCATCTCATCTATTTTATTATAACAAGTATTTATAAACTATGGCATTGAAGTATATTTAGCTGATACTGTAAAAAATTAAATTTTTTGTTCTTTCTTGGAAGTATTAGGTTTATTTTTTCGTGCAAAAACAATTCGTATATAGAATCAAAAGATAGGTAAAAGACCTGAACTCCTATTGACTTGATTATAGTCTACTCAAGTGTATTTCTAGAACAAGTCCTAGCACCAAAAGTTGGTCTCTTTGTCACGCAAAATTTGTAAAAGGAACTTAAATGGATGTCCTTTTAAATAGCCTAAGATCACCTTCGTCTTCTTGAATCCTAAAAGTAAAATAGTCACCATCCTTCAGCGACAATGGGCTGATTCTACTCAG